>CAUYQU010006561.1:0-69139 GCA_963574635.1 Cheracebus regulus
GGGGTGGAGGGTTCTATAAATGTCTATTAGGTTTGCTTAGTCCAGGTCTGAGTTTGAGTCCTGGATATCCTTGTTAATTTTCTGTCTCATTGATCTGTCTAATATTGACAGTGGAGTGTTAAAGTCTCCCACTATTATTGTCTGGGAATCTAAGTCTCTTTGTAGGTCAGTAAGAACTTGCTTTATGTATCTGGGTGCTCCTGTATAGGGTGTGTATATATTTAGGATCATTAGCTCTTCTTGTTGCATTGATCCTTTTAGCATTATGTAATGCCCTTCTTTGTCTCTTTTTATCTTTGTTGGTTTAAAGTCTATTTTATCAGAGGCTAGGATTGCAACTCCTGCTTTTCTTTTGCTCTCCATTTGCTTGGTAGATCTTCCTCCATCCCTTTATTTTGAGCCTATGTGTGTCCTTGCATATGAGATGGATTTCCTGGATACAGCACACTAATGGGCTTTGACTTTTTATCCAATTTGCCAGTCTGTGTCTTTTGATTGGGGCATTTAGTCCAGTTACATTTAGGGTTAATATTGTTATGTGTGAATTTGATCCTGACATTTTGTTACTGGTTGGCTGTTTTGCCCTTTGATTGGTGTAATTTCTTCATTGCATTGTTGGTCTTTACCATTTGGTTCTTTTTGGCAGTGGCTGGTACTGGTTTTTCCTTTCTGTGTTTAGTGCTTTCTTCAGGAGCTCTTGCAGGGCAGGTCTGGTAGTGACAAAATCCCTCAGCAATTGCTTGTCCATAAAGAATTTCATTTCTCCTTCACTTATGAAGCTTAGTTTGGCTGGATATGAAATTCTAGGTTGAAAGTTATTTTCTTTAAGGATGTTAAATATTGGCTCCCACTCTCTTCTGGCTTGTAGGGTTTCTGCCAAGAGATCTGCTGTGAGTTTGATGTGTTTCCCTTTGTGGGTAACACGACCTTTCTCTCTGGCTTCCCTTAGTATTTTTTCCTTTGTTTCAACCCTAGTGAACCTGACGATTATGTGCCTTGGAATTGCTCTTCTAGAGGTGTATTGTTGTGGTGTTCTCTGTATTTCCTGTTTTTGAATGTTGGCCTGCCTTGCTAGGTTTGGGAAGTTCTCCTGGATAATATCCTGAAGAGTGTTTTACAGCTTGGATTCCTTCTCCCTGTCATCCTCTGGTACACTGATCAGGTGCAGATTAGGTCTTTTGACGTAATCCCATATTTCTTGAAGGCTTTGTTCATTTCTTTTCTCTCTTTGTTCTCTTTTCTTGCCTTCTCATTTTATTTCATTGGTTTGATCTTCAATCTTTCATATCCTTTCTTCTGCTTGATTTATTTGGCTATTGAAACTTGTGTATGCTTCATGAAGTTCTTGTGCTGTGTTTTTCAGCTCCATCAAGTCCTTTATGTTCTTCTCTAAGCCAATTATTCTAGTTAGCATTTCATCTAACCTTTTTTCAAGGTTTTTAGTTTCTTTGCATTGGGATAGAACATGTTCCTTTAACTCAGAGAAGTTTTTATCCACCTTCTGAAGCCTGCTTCTGTCAACTCCTCAAATTCGTTCTCCGTCCTGCTTTGTTACCTTGCTGGTGAGGAGTTGTGAACTCGTGGTGGCAGAGGGACGTTCTGGTTTTTGATGGTTTCATTCTTCTTGCGCTGGTTTCTCCCCATCTCTTGGATTTACATAGTTTTGCTATCAGGTAGCTGCTTGGGGAGGCGGCCTTTCCTTTGTCTGCCTGTGGAGGCGCTGCTGGGCTGCCACAGATTGAGTGGAGCGGCTGCTGCTTTTATTTAGTCAGGGAAATTAGGCCAGTTTCTGTAATGGCAGCTTCCCTTCTGCCCGCCAAGCTGGAGTGTTCCTGGTCGCTCTCTAACTGATGTTCTGGGTGCCTAACTCTGGAGTGAGAGTTTTTTGGCCTACTGGGCTTTGTGCGGCAGCGGGCGGGACCCATCGTGCCATTTGGGCTGTTTCCCTGCGTTCTGTTTCTCTTCTTACTGGGGGGCAGGTAGCTCCGTCCCACCGGCTTTTTGGCTTTCTTGGCATCAGCCGGTGCTTCTGCCTAGATCTATGCTGACAGTCCTAGGGCCGAAGTTTCTGTTTTGCCCTGCTCAGACAGCTCGCTAAGGCTTTTCAGCCCGGCAGAGATCTCCTGTTCTGTGGGTTGTAGAGGGCTTGGGCAGGGTGCTGTATCTGAACTGAAGTCCCAGAGGGGGAGATCTCCTGGTCCTCCGGTCAGTTGTGAACTTCTCCTGGGTAGGGCATTGCCCCACCTTGCAGCAAGTTGCCCTATTTGGTTTATACCCAGTGTCCAACCAGACCCACAAAATGAACCTGGTACCTCGTTTGGAATTGTGGAGACCACTCGGCTTCTGCGTCTCTCTCACTGGGAGCTGTTTTCCGGAGCTGCCTCTTATTTGACCATCTTGGGATCCACCTTCTGATACATTCTTAAAGCCCCTAATTCGGTGCTACAGAAGATACGTAACTGGTGCTTATTCATCACTCAAAAGCTCTCATATTTGGAGAATTTACTTGTAAATTCTTCAAATAATTTTTAAATATTTTTCCTTTTTTTTCCATTAAAAATCTGTTCAGTGTAGGAGAATGCCCTGAGAAGACAAGCCCTATTGCAGCTGACAGTGAGCCTCAACCAGTGCTGCTAATGAAAAGAAGGAAGAAGCTGCTGGGATTATGTCACTGGAGTTCTGAATCCTCTGCAGGATGCTGAGCTCCTCGCACTTCGCTAGTTTAACAAGTTTCCACCAATGTTTGCTCTTTTCTTCCTGTTCTTTTTTCCACTGGGTTGTCTGGAGAGCTGGTTTGTATAACCTGAGTGTCTGGTATTTAGCCAAGCTTTACACGTTAGTGTCTACCTCTCTGGACCTGGACCCCCTAGTTGCTTTCTCTGACTTATTGAGACTTGGTGTGTTGACTTGTCCTACCCAGAGATGACTATGTATGGAGGTAGCTCTAGAATTGGATGTACAAGGAGCCTAAAAAGAGCAATCTGGTAAAAAGGCAGACAAAGACTGCTTCTTCAACTGTATTTACATAGCTGTCTTACAGGTCAAACTTATATTACATGACCCCTTAATCTTGGCATCCTTTATTCCCATATGAGAATGAGGCTGATAGTGATACTTAATTCACTGGGATCTTACAGGGATTAATTGAATCAGTATGTGGAAAGAATTTTCAAAACCATTTGCTATGGAACAATTGCTCAATAGATACAGGCTATACTAATACTAACACTAGTAATGTTTACTGTTTAGATTGTTTATTTGGGGTGGCATTGAGCTGACCATGATAGCATTATTAAGGAGTGATAGACTTTTCCCGTTTGGCTCTTCCAGAAGCATCTGTAACTTCCCACATTTTGGTGGACAGTAGAGTATAATTTAAGGTGGGAAGAAGCTTCTTACTAGCCCTAAATCTTTCCTAAGCATTTACAGTTCCTAAAACATTGTTAATATTTGAGAATCTTTTATACATTTAGAATTTCCTGTTTGGTTGACTAACAAAGCAATAAACTAGGAACTTAGAATCAAAACATTTGGAATGGAGTCTTTGCTACTCTGTCTTCACCCTATGTAGCCTTGGGCAAGTCTCTGTTAGGACTTACTGATATCTAATTCATCTCTTCTTGTGGATAATCACAGTTGCATGGGGGCTTTGTGTTGCCCAATGGCTGTGAGCACAAGTGACACACACCACTTCTGCGATGAAGCATTTGTCAGTGTGAGATCTTCCACATTTTTTCTTCTCCTGCCAATATAGTTATTGAAGAGGTCTCACATTAAGATCGCAGATTCAAAGTGTGAATGATCAGCTTGGAGTCTCAACTCACCACTTGGAGGAAGGTTATTCTGGAGAGTGCCCTGGATTCAAATCAGAAAGGACTTTGAGTAAAAAATAACCCTTTAGATTTGGAGGCTGTTTGTTTATTTAATTTAACCTATCCTATCTTTGATTAATAAAATCTCTTAACCTTTCTGAACCTCAGTTTCCTTATTCTAAAAGTGGGACTAATAATACTTAGAAAATTGTGGAAGTTTTGAAGTGTAAAACTAAACAAGGTAATATGTACAGCGTATCTAAGGTAATATCTGGGCATAGAGTAATTGCTCCTAGTTATTATTATTGTATTTAATGTCCCATGTATAGCCTCAGGAAGTCTAGACAAAGATAACCATGAAAGGTTCCTACTCTCAAGAAACATTAGAAATATTGAGAAATTGAAAAGATTCCCATTTTAAGCTGTGTTCTTCTGACCTCTTTTCTGGTGCCACTTAGCAACCAATGGGAGAAAGAGGGAATATGCTTGTTCATATCATCTATTGCTCAGATGCTAATGCAGATAGAAGGGGCTTCAGCATAGGAAGAAATTAGCTTTTGTCATCTACTTGTCCTGTCACTCTGTCTTCCAGTGTCCTCTTTCTGTGTCTTCTCAGACTTTATCTCAGTCTCTCACTTTTGCCTATTCTCTCCTTTTGCAACTAGAAATAAACCCTCCAATGAATTGCCCCGCACTGGTTACTTTTCCTGAGAATCAGAGATATAAGCATTGTCCTCACCTATGTTGCTGACTTTTCTGAGCCAATTTTGTAGTGTTGTTGTAAGAATTGAACTCATGATAGTTTAATAGTGATTTGTTAAGTTTTACTTATTTGTTGAACTTTTTAAAAGAGCTCTTAAGCTGACAATATGATATTTTGAAATTCTAGTTTTAAGCTTCACTTAGACATCTCATGCTTGTGCAACATAGAATCCTGGATTCTAGGGTTGGAAAAGAATTTCTTTTCCATCATGTGAACAAAAAGGAGCGAATATTTATTAAGTACATGTTAGGCTATTTATGTGGGCTATCTTATACCACACTTATTTTTAAGGTAACAAAATATAGCTTGAGAAGATTAACTAACTTGCGAAATGTCACAGGCCAAAAATTTCTTTTATAGCTTTTTCTCCCATGGTCTGTTGTTTTGCTTGTCTGACAAACTACACTTTTGGTCAAACTGATAGCACTATCATTTTTATTAATGAAAGACATAGATAATTCATGAAAATCAAAAAAAGTAATAATAAACAGCAATTTTAAGCATTAAATTCTCTCGTTTAATAAGGTGGTAGATACGTTAGCTGCAGGAACTAGTGATGGTTAAAATGTGTTATCTCCATTATGCTTTCAGTTATATTCAAATTAGCCTAAGGCTTGTTTAATACTATCTTTATGAACTCACAGGGTTCATGGCATCTCAAGAGGATAACCACTGATATAGTATAAGCAAATCACATAATATATTCTACAACAACTGCCAGAAATATGTATTGAATTCTTATGTATTATATTCTATTCTGGACCAGGGAAATCCATTGGCATCTGTATGAAACTTGCACCTTACTGGGGAGAACAATTAACAAAATCAATAAATAAATTATTTAGTATATTAGAAATAAAAATTCTTATTGGGAAAATAAAGTAGGGAAGGAAGATAGGGAGTTCTGGAGTGTGTGTGTCTTTGCAATTTTAAATGGGGTGAATAAACTGAGCAAGAAAGATGAAATAACTTCCTGACAGTCATGAAATTCATAAGGGGCAGATGGGAACCTGCTCCCAGTATTCTAACTTTCAAGTTGATTGGGTTCTGCTCTATGAATTTTTTATAGAAGCCAGTCCAGCATAAATAACAAGAATGAAATTGTTCGTTGGCACATTCTTAAAAATTTTTTTGATTTCAGAGACAGGTATCTGTCTTGAATTTGCTTAATCAAAATAGGCAAGTTTTGTGTGGAAGGACACTAAAAAGGCTCATCTGATGTAGAAGAACAGGGTTCTAGTCTGGTCTCAGAATGTGAAAGCTGGTAAGATGGTCTTTTCATTGTTCTTCCCTACTTTTCTTGGATCAATTTCATCCACCTGGTAAGAAGATATGACTGTTAACAATACTGTCTTTCGATCTGGGAAACAGGGGATCCTGGGTTGCCCAGCGTCAGGGATGGCTGAGATTTTGGAGTCCCTGTCTCGGGATCTGGCTATGCTAACTGGTTGGGATGCTGCTTGGGGAACTCTGAACCTTATGTGGAGTCTATCAGATGCTGTGAGTTCATCTAGGACTTGTGCCTCCAGGGCTGTCTTGGGACTTGTAGCCTGCAAGGTTTCCAGAAGGGTAGCCTGGTTAGTAGATTGCTCTTACTGGTTCTTTCAGTATTTACTTTGCAGGATTGTGTAAATTTGGGCCACATAGAAAGGTGTAAACATCATAGCTTGGGGTAATTCTCTCTCAGGTCTGTGAAAATTATCAGTACAAAAATGGAGTTACTCATGTCAAACCCTAAGAAAATGGAGCTGGGAGGTCATGAAGGAAGGGCCCTCACACAGGTATGACAGTAACAGGAACTGCCACAAAGGACTTTCCCAACCAGAACTTTCCAGTTAAACCTATTTTATGAAGACCTTCACCTATCAACAGCTAGCACCACCAATGAACCAACACCACTGCCTTTGATAATCTCCTGCAATCAATGGTCTTGCCTTTAATAGCTTCTCCTTAGGCACAGTGGCTCCACTGTAATTTCAAAAATTTGGGAGGCTGAGGTGAGAGGATCACTTGAACCTAGGAGTTTGAATCTGTAATGATCTATGATTGTTCTGTTACACTCCAGCCTGGATGACAGAGCAAGACCCATTTCTAAAAAAAAAAGTAAAAAATATAAAAAAGCATTCCCTTGCTTCTGCCTCCTCAGATGTGCCTATGGTCTGCCATAGCACACATATCCAGGAATGCAACCCCTTGTTCTTCCTGAATAAACTCTTTGTTTTTGAGAATTGATCTCTATGTCACTTATTTTAGGCTGACACGTCAGAGCATGAGTTCGCAATCTGGGGTACCCATGGTCCACTGACAACATTAAGCTTGAGCCAGAGGTGTGCCCTGCATCAAGTCTCCCAGTCTGTGTCTTAACAATAGTGCCACCTTCAGTTTACAGAATCCCAGGAGTAGAGATTAAAAGCAGTGGAACTGAAAGTATTAAATGAGTTGAGAATCAAGATTTTATTCTACACTAGCTGTGTGACTCTGAGCATGTTATTTAACTTTTTTAAGCTTCATTTTTCTTATCTTCAAAATGGAGAGATGGGATTTTTAATAATTATTATATTAGATAACATTTGAAAATTACCAGGAACAGTACCTAGCATACAAGCATTCAATAGGAATTATTATAATTTGGAGAAACTAAGAGAGATTAAACACCTTGCCCAACATCTCATAGAAATCTCGGTTTCAAATCCCAGTATTCTCTGGATCACATGTTCTTTTGAATATGCTACACTACATTCTTAGGTAAAAGGGATGAATGTCCAAGAATAAAACCAATGTGGTGATGAATTTATTTGATTAGAGTTTTTGACCTAGGAACACCCTGAGTTTGCCTGATCCTGAAATACACATTTCTAAAATACAAATCAAGCCCAAAGTGTGCGATAGAAGCAAAGCAAAGCAAGAGAACATTTACAATTTTGTTGAATGCAGCTTTTGTTAAGGGGGAAAACACACATAAAGTTAATTGGTACTTTGAATTGCAAAATATTGACACTTAAGTAAATTTAACTCACAAAAAGGAAGTTATATCAAAGTCCAAAATGCTGAGGGGAAAGTAATCAGCCCTTATATTGTATGCAATAGTAAATTAAATTGAAATAGTTATTTCTGTAACATTCAAGCTGTGACTTTAATTATCCTCAAGTCTGAGAATTCTAAGTTAAAGTTTTCACAGTAACTGTAATTTTTGTCCCATTAAAAAGCTAACAGAATTAACTTTATTTTAGACTTCCCCAGATTAGAAATGACTTGAGTCTGTTGAGTTGGTTTGTAGTAAACTGGAATTACAAAGCTGCCTTTGGGTGTTTAAATGTTCATTTACGAGGCTTTTTTTTTTTTTAAATTTTAAAATCTCTTGCTTTTTATTAAAATTTGTCAGGTATATCAGTTGGCTAAGAATTATTTGTTGGGTACTGTATTAGTCCATTCTGACACTGCTATAAAGATACTACCTGAGACTGGGTAATTATAAACAAAGGTGGTTTAATTGACTTACAGTTCTGGATGTCTGGATAGGCCTCAGGAAACTTACAATCATGGCAGAAGGGGAAGCAGGCAACTTCTTCACAAGGTGGCAGGTGAGAGAGTGAGCATGTGAAGGAGGAACTGTCACACACTCATAAAACCGTCAGATCTCATGAGAACTCACTCACTATCATGATAACAGCATGGGAGAAACTGCTCTCGTGATCCAATCACATCCCACTGGGTCCCTCTCCCTTGACACATGGGGATTACAATTCAAGATGAGATTTGGGTGGGGACACAGCCAAACCATATTAGGTACTTATTATGTGTCAGCGTCAGTTGTAAATGCTAAAAAGGAAGAAAGAAAGAAATAGAAGCAGGGAGAAAGAAGAAAAAGATATACAAATTCATTAATTAGCAATTGTGTGTGTGTGTGTGTTCATGCACATCAGCATATGTGAACATGGCCTTTTAGGAGCCCAGTGTGACAAGGAAGTGACAGCTTCAATTTAAATGAGAATTGAATGTATCACTAAGCAAATATGGCACTTTTGGAGAAAGTATATCATTTCCAGTAGCAGATGTACATGAACAGGCTTTGACGTTTCATGCCAATGATAGGGGAGGAAGTTCCTGCCACAGAGTTCCTAAATAAGTGAGAGTTGAAGTCAGAGCCCAAACACCTTCCTAGAACAATAACTAAGAGTCTAATGTTTGCAGGCATGGCAGAGGCCCTAGGACAGAGCTTCAAAGAAAAACAAGAATCTTACTGACCTAAAGGGAAACTAAAAACAAGGGTAGCAAACAAGAAGAACATAAAAATAACAGCTACCAACCTTTGTTGATTATATACTGAGGATAATATGAAATATTGAAATAGCCAATATATTATTCTTACCTTAAAAATTCTATGGCTATGTGTCTAGCTACCCCAATTTTGAAATAACGAATTTCAATATTTCAAGGGAGGACAAGATACCACCTTGAATACAACGTTATTTCTGGAATTTGAGTGTGAAACTAGATTTATTCCTATTATTGATGCCATGGAAAGATAATGGTTTTTAAAGCCAATCTTTGAAACTCTTCACTTTACATACTAAGTTACAAGTACAGGAACTCAGTGCAAGTGAATTTAATTACTAACCATAGATTGTATAAAAAAGCATGACATGGAAGACATTCATAGCAGAACTTCACAGTCCAGTACAGTAGACAATTGTGGTACGTGGTTAAGGGATATAGTAAATCCAATTTGAGATGCATCGGAAGTTTCAAAGACTTAGTATAAATGGAATAATGTAAAATATCTCGTTAATATTTTATGTTGATTATATTTTAAAATGATAATATTTTAGATATATTTGGTTAAATGAAATATATTTGAATTCATTTTGGCTATTTTTACTATTTTTAATATGACTACTAGAAAATATTAAAACACATATGTAGCTTGAATTTGTGGCTTGTGTTACATTTCTATCTGGACTATTTCAAAGGGGAAGAAAGAAGAGCATGGGCATGTCAGAGCTCTGCCCTATCTAGGGTGATCACATCATTTCTTATTCTTACCAGGATATTTAGAGAATAAAAATGGGCACTGTAGACAATGATTTTTGGACAAGTGGTATTGACTGGGACTGTCCTAGACAATGGAAGATGTGAGGTCACCTTCCCAATGAATAGGGTGACTCTGAATGCCACAGAGAAAGGGCAGGTGAGAACTGTCACAGATGAGTTTGTTTTAGGGAGATTTGTTTTTCCACGCATCAAACACAAAACTGAACTTGTCCCACCTGCTTTTCTTACTCCTTTCTACTACTCCTACTCTTCCTACTCCTAGAACAAATCCACAGCTTTGTATTTCTGAGGAGGATTTGAGACTAAAATCCAGGTTTCAATAACTTCTTGGATGGTAGAAATGATTATGAAGAATTTGGATATGTTTAACCTCAGTCCATCAGAAACATATGGATTACATTTCCCTTCAAAACACAAACACACTTAAAATATAATGAGATAAGTATTTGGCAGGGAGCTTCCAAGTACTTTTCTTTGGTTTTGTGAAATCCCCAGTGTTTCCATGCACTTATAGACACATGATCATTTAGAGGATGCTCTTTATGTGAACGACAGGCTTGCCTTCTTCTGCCAAAGAGTGGGCTCAGCTGTCTTGATATACATCTGGGTCCCTTGCTTAAGGACAGGATCCCAAAGACCTTGAAGAACTAAAAATGTCCTCTGATCTAAAATTTGGAGGCTAAAGGCAGGTGGAAGAATCTGACACACTGAGGAAGTGTGGCCTTTGTAGCATCTCCCTTAGTAGAGCCATGAGCATGGGGACACAGGGAAACATGGGAGTAGAGGAAATCAGTATTCTCAACAGCCAAGCCCTGCCTTTTCTCAGGGCGGTGAGGAGAATGGAGAGGGAACTTGTTCCCTACTCTCTCCCTCTTCAGCCCCACTTCATGACCCTGCAATGTCCTTTCAGTATTTGTGTTTTAATTCAAGACTCTCAGCATCAGTACTCATGCCCATATCAGCAGGCTGAACTGAGACACGCAGTCTATTGGTCTGTTCTCACTCTGTTAATAAAGACATACCTTAAACTGGATAATTTATAAAGGAAAGATGCCTAATTGACTCACAGTTCCACATGGTTGGGAGACCTCACAAACATGGCAGCAGGCAAATATGGAGCAAAGTCACATCTTACGTGGTGGCAGACAAGAGATTGTGTGCAGGAGAGGCCCTTTATAAAACCATCAGATCTCATGACACTTATTTAGTATCATGAGAACAGCAAGGGAAAGACCTGCCCCCCTTGATTCAATTACCTACTACTGAGTCCCTCCATGCCACGTGGGAATTATGGGAGCTAGAATTCAAGATGACATTTATGTGTGGACACAGCCAAACCATGTGGTGCAGTAATTGTTATTATACTTCTCCTCTTTGATTTTGAGCATGCTGATTCCCTCCATGGAAATATCCTGTCCCTTCTTTTCTCAACTGGCTCCTTTCACCACCCTGCTGGGTTCAGTTCAGATGCTTCTCTCTCTCAGGAAGTGTTTCCTTATTGTCTTAGAAGGGATAGATTCCTCCCTGGAAGGCCTCATAAAGACTTTATCGGAATGCTTTATCATAATGGACGGTGGTCATTGCCTCCCTCAGCCACCTCCTCACTCCGCGGGAGCCCCTTTATGGAAGGAGGGACCTATGTCCTTATATCCAGGATCTGTCATGTGATAGATACTCATTAAACTTTCATATTTCTATAGTTCCTTTTATCACTGGAGAATCACTTTGACACACAGGAAATGTAACCTGACAAAAACTTGAAGAAGTTGACAGATGATTAATAAATTCCCATTTTATTCATGAAGACACTGAAAACTCTAAAATGCTGAATGACTTTCCTAAAACCCAGGTCCAGGACTGCAGGAGCTAAAAGTAGAGACCAATATTTACTCCAGGAGATAATAGTAGGGCCCAGTATTTACTCCAAGGATCAGTTTTTCAGGTTATTATCCCCCACTAAAATTGCCAGTTTTTTTTTTTAATTAAACACAGACACATTAGGGCACAGACAGACATGTTTTGAATTTTGGATCTGATCTTAGTTTAAAAAGAAGTGTCTTGAATTTAGTGAAGGCTGATGGAAAAAGGCCTGTGAAAAATAGAAAGGCTTGTAGGAAGATGTTGACAAAGAGGTCAGGGATCTCATAAGACAGGGTTCAAGATCTGTGAGTGGGATAGCTGAGGTCTATGAACCCCTTACAGTTGGTGACAAAATCTTGTATTTCTCTGTGGGGAGGATGTGAAAGTTTATTCTTCAAAGGGAAGTGGATCCGACTAGTTAAGGCGTGAGTACCTAAAGCCTCCTTCCACCCCTGGGCAGAGGGAATGTTTCGCACTTTCTTGAGGATCAAGCTATTGCCTGTGGGCCAATTTCCTCTTGCAAGCCTCTCTCAGGGCCAGTGAATGCCAAGGCCTCTAAGGAGGGGTCCTTGCAGCCTGCTGGCATCCTGTGTATCGACACTTCTGCTTTGCAGGCAAGCTAATCTGTTCCTTAAGCTGCTTGGCTGAACTTCTTTGCCAGATCTGATAGGAGAATTTAATCTTTCCTTTTTCTCTTTCGGCACACACTCAATGGAATCCAAATAAAGAATTAAGGAGACTTGAAAGGGACTTTCCATTACCAAACAATTCAGTTTAAATTTCCGACCTTTCCTCTACCTTTTTTTTTTTCCATTCCCTCCTTTCTTCCTCCTCAACATTTGGAACTCAAACCTGGCATAAAATCTCGTGGGGACATGTGAAAAGCCAGAGACCAGGAACGTGAGTGGAATTTTCCAAATTAAGGTAGATTATTGGCCTTCGTTGCCAAGCAAAGTGGGGAGGCCTGGCTTTTGGGCAATGCCTTGAAGCAGGAGTGCTTCAACATCTGGAAGAGGGTTTTGGCTTTCATGTCTGGAGTGACACATATTCTGGCTTCACGGAACACTTTGCATTTTTTGCTACCCATTCTGTACTGTCCTAGCACCGAGTCATTTGCTCTTGCTGCTCATAGAACATAACATCAACAAGTGTTCAGCAAACAGCTATGAGGTCAGATATTGTCCCGAGACCTCACAGTAACAGTCAAATAGCTAGAATTCACTGGGGACCGATCTTTGCCCAGTATTATGCCAACTTAACCATACTAAGAGGTAGGTCCAACTTATTTTCCCACTTGGTACATAAAGATACTGATGCACGGAGAGTAATGCTCTCATAGACAGGATGTAGAAGAACAAGATTGCAAATTTAGGCAGTCTGGCTTGAAACCAGCAAAGAGTAATCAGAGTGGAAAGAAAGTTTAGCATAGGACCAGTAGCACAGAAAGGAATTAACAAATTGTACTTACAACAATGGGGAGGAGAAGGAGTCAGAATATAAAATCAATTCATGTTATAAATCTAGATTTTAAAAACAAAATTTGTTTCTTCCTGCCCTGATTATAAAACAATAGCTTATGTTTATGATGATGACTTTGGAATTACTCTCCCAAAGATAGCTGGTATGGAAGATATTATAAGACAGTTTTTCAAATTTACTATGAAAAGTGAATTTATATACTATACAAAGAGACATCGAATTTTGATGGAAATAGTCAATATTCTTTATGATAATGATAGCTAACATTTACTGAGTGCTTACCAAATGTCAGTTACTATACTAAGCTTCTTACCTATGTTAGCTCGTCATTCCTCCAATAGTCCTATGAGATAATTGCTATTATCCTTCTTTTACAGGTAAAGTGAAGTGGGTGTGCCTGGGATCATGCACAGCTAGTGAGTGGAAGAGCCAAGATTCAAATCCATGCAACCTGGCTCCACAGCCCACACTGCCAGTCACTCATCAACACCTTTCCAAGGTATCGGTTTAAGAGTCCTTTCTTTACTGTTGTTTTTTCTCTATCCTCGTTCATTTGGTCTATGTAGCCATATATGCCAAACTCTGTACAAGATCTGGAAATAACAAAATGTGTTTTTGTGAGGACTCTGCATCAGAAATTAAAGGCGGTTTATAGCAAAGACTGTGAGCAGGTGCTGAGTGATGGATGAGACACAAGGGGGAGTGACTGAGAGTTATTCTTGCCCAGTGGAAATCAATTTCATCCCGATTGTGTCCCCCAAGTAGGAGGTGTGATCTATCAACATTTGTTGAATAAAGGAATTAATGGCTAGTATAGCTGGTTGCAAGTACTGGGAATACAATATGGGAAAGACCTTGTAATAAGTGGTGGTGTTTGTTTTTCCTTCAATCATTTGGAGACCTTTCTGAGAGGGTATATTTGGAAAGTATCCTTCAGAGCAGTAGTTTATAGCAGACTTAAAATTACAAACCAAAATATCAACACAAGGCACTGGGCAGTCTGAAGACTGTTGGGCTGTAATTAGGTGCTGAGTCAGTGCCTCCCCACTGCACAGTCTGGGGTCATCAATTGTTGAGTATTGGGATTGGCACACATCTCTGTACGTCTCTGACAATTACAGTCCTAAGCAAAACCCGTTGGAACAACAAAGTATCATTTGTCTTTCAGAACTAATTCTAACTGACATTGTTCCCCTTGAGGTTGCATTTGTTTCTTATTTTAGAAAGTTGTTTATCCATTTATTTATTTTACTTTAAGTTCTGGGATACATGTGCAGAATGTGCAGGTTTCTTACATAGGTATACATGTGACGTGGTGGTTTGCTGCACCTATCAATCCATCATCTAGGTTTTAAGCCCCACATGCATTAGGTATTTGTCCTAACGCTCTCCCTCCCCTTGCTCCCCTGCCCCTCACAGGCCCCAGTGTATGATGTTCCCCTCCCTGTGTCCATGTGTTCTCATTGTTCAACTCACTTATGAGTGAGAACATGCGGTGTTTGGTTTTCTTTTCCTGCATTAGTTTGCTGAGAATGGTGTCTTCCAGTTTCATTCATGTCCCTGTATCTTCCATCATTATGACAGAAACAAGTAAGTGCTGCTGTGGCCAGAGGACATGTTGGGAACAGACCAACAGAGCTGGCTGTATGTGTGAGTCACAACTCTTCTGCATTTCAAATGTGTGACATCAGTCAAGTGACTGAACTTCTTTAGGCTCTTCTGTTTTACTTTACTGGTATAGGGTAGGCATTCAATAACTTATTTATTGAAGGAATGGATGGGTTAATAAAAACTAGTCCTCTCTTGTTTCAAGGTTATTATAATGAAAAACATTGCTAGAGTAGGTATGGAGAAGTTGTGTGAGTGGAGTCCTCATTCAGAAGTAGTAGCCAAGAAGAGCTCTCGTGTATGGCAGGAAGAAGACCTTCTTTTATTTTGTCTTTCAATACTTTTGACAGTGTGTTCCTGGTCATGTAATCCCTTTCTCTAGGGGTAACTGGAGGCTGAGGGAGAAGCCCCTAAACATCAACAACCTTAGAGAAGGAGCGCCCCACCAATATCAGCAGCCTTAAAGCAGGAGCGGCCTGTATTGTGAAAATATTCTATTTACATTTATTGAATGACTGATAAAGCTGGACTCATTTTTTAATATCCCACCAACCAGGTTATAAAATACATGTTTATGAATTTGTCTCAGGCTGAATTCTCACCAGCTGTTAGAGAGGATTTTAAAACCATGTGTGTATTGTATCATGGCTAAACATGGGTAAACTGAAGTTTGCTATTATCATTCAGTTTGCTAAAAATTGTCATTTAATAATATGACAAAAGCCTAAAAATAAATGACATGGCTTATATAAAGTCATTCCCACCCATCCACTTTACAGATTCACTCCTTATGTGGAGACCTTTCATATTCCAAGTACATAGTTGAATCTTATGCATTCACAGCCTCTCTGAGACCTTGTTGCAATGTAGCTGTCTAGAGCCTCTAAGAGTGTTCTGGAATTCTGGATCTTATTAGGAGAAGTTAACTAGAAAATTCGAAAAATGTATTTTTCTTTTTGTTTTGTTTTTTTTGAGATGGAGTTTCACTCTTGTTACCCAGGCTGGAGTGCAATGGTGCGATCTCGGCTCACTGCAACCTCTGCCTCCTGGGTTCAAGCAATTCTCCTGCCTCAGCCTCCTGAATAACTGGGACTACAAGAATGCACCACCATGCCCAGCTAATTTTTGTGTTTTTAGTAGAGATGGGGTTTCACCATGTTGACCAGGATGGTCTCGATCTCTTGACCTCGTGATCCACCCACCTCAACTTCCCAAAGTGCTGGGATTATAGGCATGAGCCACCACGCCCAGTCTTTCTTAACTATATAGAAGGCATGAATCCACTAAGTGGAATTGTTTTTTAAAGAGATGTGTTATACACAAGTAAGAACTCCGTAAACATGTTTGCTGATTGACATATGTAGAAGATACATATAGTATTTTTTTTGAAAACTAATATATACAAGGCTCAGTGCCAAATGCTTTATATGTATGTATTAGATTATTTCTTGCTGCATAATAAATTGTTACAACGTATCAGATTAAAACAGCACACACTTATTATCTGTCAGTTTCTATGCGTCAGAAGTCAGAGCTGAGTCCTCTGCTCTGGAACTGACAAGGCTACAATCAAAGTCTCAGCTGGACTGCATTCTCATCTGGAGACTCAACTAAGAAAGAATATGTTTCCAAGATTTCTCAGGTTGCTTCCTTGTGGCTTCATGACTGAAAGCCCTGCCCTCTTACTGATGGTCAGCTGGAGGCTACCTCAGCTCCAAGGGCTGCCTGGAGTTACCGGCTGCATGGCCCCTCCATGGCAGCTCACAACGTGGCTGTTTGTTTCTTCAAGGCCAGTAGGGGAATTTTTCTTTTTGATCTGCTAAAACAAAGTCTTCTATCAGACGTGTCCAATCTTTAGGCTTCCCTGAACCACACTGGAAGAAGGATTTTCTTAAGCCATACATAAAATACACGAACACAAATGATAGCCGATGTACTAAACAAAAATCACACACACACACAGAAATCTCATAGTGTTTTAAGAAAGTTTATAAATTTGTGATGGGACACATTCTACGCCATCCTGGGCCGTGGTCCACAGGCTGCCAGGTGGACAAGCTTGTCTTATATAATGGAACTTAATCACAGGAATGATATACCATTGCCTTTGACATGTTATTAGTTAGAAGCAAGTCACAGGTGCCTCTCACACCCAGAGCTAGGGGATTACAAAAGGCATGACACCAGAGGACAGAGATCGTAGGGAGCATAGTAGAATTCTACCTACCTAAATGAATAACCTCATTTGATTATTAACAGTGTCCTCATGAGGCATATTCTATCATTGTTGTGTATTAGCATATAGAACTAAGGAAACAAGGCTAGCTTAGAGAGCCAAGATAACCCATCCAGATGAATATACCAGAGCAAGTGCTTTGACTGCTGAATTTGATTATAACACCCAGGACCTTAACTACCTGCATTCAAACCACATCTGTACTTCTGCTTTAAGTTACTGAGTGAAGATCTGCTATTTGCTGTATGCTGGACTCTCTTCCCATATATATGCATTTTCTCTTTTCATTCGAACACAACTCTAATAGGGAGCTGTTATAATCCCTGTTTTACAGAAGATAAAACTAATACTCAGAAAGGTTATTCCTTTCTGATTTGGGGCAAGTTACTTAACTTCTCTGAGCTTCATCCCATTCATCTGTACCAAGGGGAATAATAGTAATTATTTCATAGAATTGTTGTGAGGATTAAATTAGGTAATACAGAGAATTACCTCAGTTAGCAGAATGTCTGACCCAGACTATTAACTAAGTAAATGCTATTTAATATTGTTCTTAAGATTGGTAAATTGTGCCTAACACTCTAGCTTTAAGGATTTATAATTTAACAGTGTGAGAGTAGAAAAGAACAAGTTGTTTTTAAGAACCTGAGTTTCTTTTGCCTGTAGCAGATAATGGAGAAATATTCTGTGTCTGGCATTCTGCTCTTGATAATTTATTTCATATGCACTCTTCTCATCTATTACTGCAAAGGCCTCTTGGAGGTCAACCAAAACCTGGGTGGGTTTCGCAGCCGTCTTATGTCACCAGTCCTCCTCTGGGGCCTCTTGAGCCCCTTTGTCCTTCTCTTCAGCCTCCACTCTTTCTCCTTCTTTTTTTCCTTTGGTTCTTTCTGTTTCCTATTTCCCCATCTAGTAGTACTCTATTAGTGCAGATTAAATAGAAAACCCAGTCCCTCAGTTAAAGATGTTCTAATGATCATTCTCAACAAACTGACGCAAGAACAGAAAATCAAACACCGCATGTTCTCACTCACAGGTGAGTGTCGAACAATAAGAACAAATGGACATAGGGAGGAGAGCGCCACACACTGGGATCTGTTGGGGGGTGCCAAGGAAGGGCTAGCGGGGTGGGGGGGAGGTCAGGGAGGGATAACATTGGGAGAAATGCCAGATGTGGGTGTTGAGGGGATGAAGGCAGCAAACCACATTGTCATGTGTGTACCTATGCAGCAATCCTGCATGATCTGCACATGTACCCAAGAACCTAAAATACAATAATAATAATAAAAAAAAATGTTCTAATGGATGGATAGTCTGCTGCCAGCCCTGTACTATACTCTCCAGATGCAGAGAGTAACCAGAACTAGCCTCTGTCCTACAAGTCTATGGGAGGTTAATTTGGGAAATCTTTTCTAAGCATGCCAAAATTTTCAGGAGCTTTCCTGAAGTTAACAAGGAGATGGAAATCAGGGCTTGTGACAATATAGGTTTCTAGAAAAGACATTAATTTTGGCATTGGGTCAGCCTGGGCACCAATCCCAGCTTTGCCTCTTGCTAGCTGGGTGATCTTGTTCAATAAATTGTTGAATTTCTTTGAACCTCAGTTTCCTCAAACATAGAAGAGAGATAATAGTAATTTCTTTCTCAATGTTGTTTGGTACCTAGATAATGAAATCATAGAGTACAAGTGCATTAATAATTGAGAAAGGCTCTGATAATAGGACTTAAGATACAGGGGTGAGATAAACTGCAGGAAAAAGCTAACAATTGCAAAAATTTAAACCTTCAAAAAAATTAATGGAATTTACATTTTATACCAAGGCAATTATTACTTCATCAATTCTTCTTTATCTTTCTAATGAAAATCCTTTAAAAATTATGGTCACACAATAAAAATATGATTTCTAGCCATGGAAAAACTTGCTTTGAAACCATGAATCACCTATTATTTTATGTTATTGTTATTGCTACTATTTTAGATTAAGAAGCAGGAGAATGATGTGCTTTGTGAAAGACTCCCCACATCTGGAGGCATAATTTTCATCTTCCATTTATAGTTTCAGCTGTGGTTATTCAAGTCTGAGTCTGCGTTAGTAACGTCATTGGGATTCCAAGAAAACAGAAAACATTTTAGATGCCTCTCATTTAATCAACTGTAGCAACCCATGATAGAAAGTCCACCCTTAAAAGCAGGACTTTTGTGGATAATTAGTTAGAATAATAAAAAATAGTAATGCAATTTTGTGGGAAGAATTCAGTGTGGTTAATTGTTATTCAGTTTTGAAGATGATTAAATTAGTGTTGTCCCTTATGTCATTGTGTCAACAAATTAAATCTGGGTAAACCCCACCCTATTTTCCATGGGCCAGTGACAGATGGAACAAATGCATGCTTGTTTTGTTTTGCTTTGTTCTTGTTAAAAATTCTGATCAGATTCTTTAGGTGGTTCTGCTTCCACAGAGCTTTTCCCCATGTATTTTCATTGTGCATTTTATTAACAGAATGTAATTTTTCTTCCCTCTTTGGAACAAATGCCAAAAAAATAATTTTAATTGCTCATTTCCTCAATCCTCAACCTCTTTATGAAGAAAACAGAGGAATGCAAACGACAGTAGAGAACAGTGAAGACTGATAATGCTTTTCTGTGGAGAAAACATCAGAATGGCCACAGTTGTACCCCTTTAAGCTGAAGATCAACTTGGGTTAATGAAAGGAAGAAGAGTATTTTGTTTTATTCTAATCTGAGTTTAACTCAAGTGTTGTTTTGTGAATTCATTAATTCCCAAAGGATCCATTAATCCATAAGAAGTCCTAAGCTGTGAACTTCTTAATTTTTGAAGAAAGTATAGCAATTCACTCATGAATTAATGTGTTTTAATGAGAGCTTAATTTGAGGTAGGACAGTCTATCCCATTACAGAAGCCTTTCAGGGAGTACAGGGCATGACTGAAAATTGTGGACCTTCTTCAGGCAGGGAAAAACATTCCTTGAGTCATGAGTATAAAATAAAGGTCAGAGTTAGTCAAAGGAATCTGGACAATTCTAGACTAATGAGAAAGGCTGGGGAAAAATCAGGGCTTTCAATTTCATAGGCAGAGAACAAGAATAAAACTAACTTTCTGAATTCAAGAATTTTTCCTGACATGCTGTCTTCCACACAAAAGACCTAAGCTACCAACTTCTTAATTTTTGAAGAAGATATAGCAAGGACCAGATAAAGGCAGGACAGGATGAGTCAGATGCACTGGTAATGACTCCCATGCGTTGATATTTACTATGGGCTAAGTGTGTTTATTAAGCATTTTAAGAGCATATTTTATTTACGCCTCAAAATTATCCTGTTTGACTGGAACTAGAAGAAAGTAGTTTTGTGTCTTAATGTTAATGATCAGGAAACACAGACAAGTGTAAGTTGGTGGGGCTAGTCAGCAACGGCATTTAACACCAGGTTTTCCTGGCTGCAGGAACCCAGCGCTTAACCGATATTCTATATGTGCTCCTAATGAGTTTAAATCTGTTTTGTCTCATTAGGAAAAGAACAAGATTCTGCCCCACTCTCTTTTATGAAGAATGGTTTTTTTAGTATAGACATGTAGCTTAAATCATATGAACATTTTAATTTCCAAAAATCTGATATTTTCCACTTGGGTCTCTTTCTACTGGCTACCAAAGCCATTTCAATGATATAAGATTAACTTTTCTTTCCAGGTCTCCCATTTGCATTTTGCTTGTTCAGCGGTTCTTCTGCTGTATTCCAATGTTACTAAAGAATATTTTGTACTCCCATATACAATTCTAAGCATCTAAATTTTTAGCAGGCAAGATTCCTATATTTATCACTTACTAAGCTATCATCTCTCAGTCTCTCAGCATCAAATCCATCCTTCTGTATTTGTCCTCTTAAAGCTGGCGCTTGGAACCTGCAAACTCTATTTCTGGTATGCCAGCTGTTAGGATCTGCTGATAAAGAGTGTTAGAGCAAGACTTGAAGGCAGAACAGGATGGAAGGGATTAGCTTTTTGTATTTGCCTATAATTCTTTTCAGTGTGGTTTCAGCCATGGATCTTTACACCCATAACAGTAATAGACAGTTATCCCTAACCCTAAGAATGACAGCTGCTTCCTGCAGTTGCAATCTGGGTTATCTTCTGGTTACCTGTTTGCTTTTTCATTTGACTAGCACTTAACTCAGTTCTAATAATAAACTTTGTCTGTTAAAATACCTACTATGGTTTCTGTTTTTCTGATTGCACCCTGTCTGGCACCTTTCTGAGACTCAGTTCTCCTATTGCCCTTTCCACAGCCTGCAATAAATTACAGAATCTTCAAATTTGGAATAATCTTAAAGGTGTCAAGTCCAGATTCTGACATAGTATAAAGGTATTCTATTTTCAGTTGTTAGATGTTGTGTCAGTTCATTCTCATGCTGCTATGAAGTAATACCCAAGACTAGGAAATTTATGAAGAAAAAAGTTTTAATTGACTAGCAGTTCCACATGACTGGGAAAGCCTCAGGAAACTTGCAATCATGGTGGAAGGCAAAGGGGAAGAAAGGCACCTTCTTTGCAGGATGGCTAGAAGGAGAAGCACTGAGCAAAGGGGGAAAAGCCCCTTATAGAACCATCAGATCTCATGAGAACTCATTCAGTATCTTCAGAACAGTATTGGATAATCACCCCCATGATTCAGTTACCTCCCACCAGGTCCCTCCCAAGGGGAATTACAATTCAAAATGAGATTTGGGTGGGTATACAGTTAAACTATATCATTCCACACCTGGCCCCTCCGAAATCTCATGTCCTCACATTTCAAAACACAAGCATACCTTTTTAGCAGTCTGTCATATTCTTAGCTCATTCTAGCATTAACACAAAAGTGCAAGTTCAAAGTCTCATCTGACACAAGGCAAGTCTCTTCTGCCTATGAGCCTATAAAATCAAAAGCAAGTTAGTTACTTCCAAGATACAATGGGGGTACAGGCATTGGGTAAATACATCCTTTCCAAATGGGAGACATTGGCCAAAACAAAGGAGTTACAATCCTCATGCAAGTCTGAAATCCAATAAGGCAGTCATTAAACCTTAAAGTTCTGAAATGATATCCTTTGACTCTATGTCTCACATTCAGGGCACACTGATACAAGAGGTGGGCTCCTTTGCCCTTGGGCAGCATCATGTCTGTGGCTTTGCTTGTTACAGCCTACTTCCTGGTTGCTTTCAAGGCTGGCATTCAGTGTCCATGGTGCAAGCCGTCAGTGAATCCACCATTCTGGAATCTGGAAGACAGTGGCCCACTTCTCACAGCTCCACTACAGAGTGCACCAGTGGGAACTCTTTATGGGGGCTACAACCCTACATTTCTGTTGTGCACTGCTCTTGCGGAGGTTCTCCATGGGGACTCTACCCTGCAGCAGACTTCTGCCTGGACATCCAGTCATTTCCATACATCTCTGAAATCTAGGCAAATATTCCCAAACCTCAATTCTTGTATTCTGTGCACACACAGGCCCAAAACCCTGTAGAAGTTGCACCCTCTGAAGCAATGGCCTGAGCTGTTCCTTGGCCCCTTTTAGCCACAGCTGGAGCAGCTGGGATGCAGGGCACCAAATCCCTAAGCTGCACACAGAAGGGGGCCCTAGACCCAGCCCAGGAAACCATTTTCCCTCCTGGGCCGCCAGGCTTGTGATGGAAAATGCTGCCAGGAAGATTTCTCATGACCTGGAGACATTTTCCCTGTTGTCTTGGTGATTAACATTTGGCTACTTACTACTTACACAAATTTCTGCAGCAGCTTGAATTTCTGCCTAGAAAATGTGTGTGTCTGTGTTTTTCTACTATATTATCAGGTTGCAATTTTTCTAAACTTTTGTCACCTCTTGAATGCTTTGCTGCTTAGAAATTTATTCTACCAGATACCTTAAATCATCTCTCTCAAGTTCAAAGTTCCACAGGTCTCTATGGCAAGGGCAAAATGAGAGAATGCACGGTTAATGCACACCACACAATGCTCAGTGTTCAGTTAATAGAAACCATTGCCATTAGCACCATAATCATGCTAGGTGAGAAAAAAGCAGGGCACAAAGTCATATGTATAGCATGAAGTGACAAGAGAAAGTCCACATTAGCACAGGATTTTCAATCTCTGCATCAGAGCTGGGATACCCTTTCCCTCTCACCACTTTACAACTTCCCTCATCTCAGCCAGTTTCACGTATTAGCATCTACCACTTGCAATACACCAACTGGATACTGATTTTGGTATCAATCAGTATTCTTTCAATTGTAAGTTACAAATATGAAAACTGACTTAATCAAGAAGACAATTTATTGGCTCATAAGAATGAGAAAATTGGCCAGGCACAGTGGTTTATATCTGTAATTCCAGCACTTTGGGAGGCCAAGACAGGTGGATCACTTGAGGTCAGGAGTTTTAGACAAGCCTAGCCAACATAGCAAAACCCTGTCTCTACTAAAGATACAAAATAATAATAATAATAATTAGCTGATGTGGTGGTGGGTGGCTGTAATCCCAGCTACTCAGGAGCCTGAGGCAGGAGAATTGCTTGAATCTGGGGGGTGAAGTTTGCAGTGAGTGAGCCAAAATCACACCACTACACTCCAGCCTGGGTGACAGAGCAAGAGCAAGACTCCATCTAAAAAAAAAGAGAGAGAGAAAATCTACTAGAAAGAACTGGCTTTACGTCTAGTTATCCAAATAGAGTGATGTAGCCAGATTTTCCCCTTCCTTTTTCTTCTCCTTCTCTTCCTTTCTTTATTCCTCCCCTCCCCCCCTCTGCCTCTCCCTCTCTCCCTCTCTCCCTCTCTCTCCTCTGTACCCCTTATCTAACCAGGTTCTTCCTGTTTCAGCTTGGACTTATTTGGGGGCTGTTTCCCTACATGATAACATGAGTATGAAGTCACCCCAGTAAAGAGACTTCATGCTTCAGAATAAGAACATTCTTTCCAGTAGCCAGTAGCTCTAGCAAAACTCCTAGTGAGGTCTTCTATTGGTTTGGCTTTATTCACCTGGCCATCCTTGAACAGATCACTGTGGCCCAGGCAAAGAGCAAATCACTAAGGCTTATACTGTTCAACTAAAGGCCAGGCTAACGGTGTGAGGCCCGTTATGAGGCCATAAAAATATTTCAGTATTGTTATGTAATGGGAGAAGTTTCTTTTCTCCAAAGAGCTGTTGAGTAGACACAGAGGGAAAAAAATTGCCAGAAATTCTATATATTCTTCATAATATTAGTAATAATTAACGTGGATATCTTGGTGAATGAATGATTTACTTTTGTTTTAACTTTTAAAATATAGTTTCCAAATGGTTGTTAGTCATAAGCCAGCATTTTTATAATTGAAAAGAAAAATTTTTAAATGGTCCCTGAAAGCCAAGCCAGCTGGTAGGCCCATCAACCAATGTGTGGATAAGTACATGTGACCCAAGGACCAGCCCAAACCCAGATGCACACAGATTCCAGACTCTTCAGTAATCCATCTTTTATTTGGGCAAAGTCTACGATGCCTATACAGTCTTTCATTTCCTCCCTGATGCTCCGGGTTTAGGAGAAACCACCTAGTTATGTTCAAGCTTCCAGAAGTGGGGGTCCTGTGGAAAGAATCCTAGGCCAGCCATCGGGAGATGTGCTGTCAGTCCCAGCTCTCCCCACCACAGCTGTATCAGGTGATTCAGACATTTTGGGCTGCAGGTCCCCATGTAGAATCAAAAAGTTTATTTCTAGCTTCAACAATCTGTGATTATTTCCGTTTACTGATGAAGTAGCTAATTACTTCATTATAGGATTTTTCAAGACCAGTTACCTCCTGTTTGGTTCAATTAGCAAAACGCCAACATGATTGTCATTGATTTTGATGGTTGGGCTGCCAGGAGAGTAGCCCAATGGGAAATAGTTCAGGCTCTTAAGCAGATTTTGTATTTATTATTCCAAGGTAGTATATATAGGAGCAGGGCTTGTCATGTATTTCTCAAAATTCTTGCTTAAGAAAAACTTACTCCCATCATTCTCTTCCATTCTAACAATGCCTTAGGACTCCTAAATTTAGAGTTTAGAGCCATAGGAGAAGGAATAATCACGTTTAAGACTGGCTAGAATGAAGCCTATTTTTTTTTCTTTTTTCTCCTAAAGAGAGAATCATAGAATATCAGACAGAAGGTGAATCTCAAAGATCATTCAATGTAACCCTTTTGGATTAGAGGCAACATTTACTGAGTATCTTCATGTATATTCTACAGAAAGAACATATGGTGCAGAGTCAGACAGAATGTGGTTTGAATCCTTACATATGTGTGACCTTTGGAGAGCTTCCTACGTTTTCTGAGTCGTATTTTTATTATTATATATTTTAATCTTTAAAGTAGAAACATTGATAATACCCAGCTAGTAGCTGGTGTGGATATAGTAGGCAGAAGAATGATCTTCCCAAAAAAGTCCACATGCTAATCCTCAGAACCTGTGTACATATTTCATTCCATGGCAAACAAAACAAAAGAACTTTGCAGATGAGATTGAGTTAAGGATATACAGATAGGGAGATTCTCCTGGATTATCTAGGTGAATTCAGTGTATTCATAAGGAACCTTGTAAGTAAAAAAGGTTAGGCAGGAGAGTTAAAGTCAGAAGGAGAGATACGAAAGAAGGAAAGGTTGGAGTGATGAAGGGGTGGTGTGGCTACAAGCCAGGGAATGAGAGCAGCCTCTAAAAGCTGAAAAAGGCAAGGAAATGGATTCTCCCCCAGAACCTTCCAAAGGAACACAACCTTGCTGACCCACTTAAGACTTCTGAGCTCTAGGACTATAAGAAAATTAATTTGTGCTCTTTGAAGCCTCCACCTTTGTGGTAACGGGTTACAACAGCAATAGTAAACAGATACAATGAGGATTGTTAATTACACAAACAGATGGCCTGGAACACCAAATGCATGAGGTACACTGAGTGCTATTGTTTTTGCGGCTGTTCTGGTTGTTGTTGTCTTTCTTCCCCTTCATCATACGTTTTGTGTTCTTTGCCTCCCCCTCCCCCTTCTTTACCATAATCTTTCTCCTTCTCTCCTCTTCCTTCTCATTCCATCAAAAATAACAAGGAAGGAAGAAAAGAACTAGCATTTGATCAGGACCTGTCAGGAACCATCCTTGGTGATTTTACGTGAATAACCTAGTTTAATCTTTAAAATAACACTTCGAGACAGGTTTTAGTATTTTTATTTTACCGATGAAGACACTGGAGTCCACTGAAGTAAAGCAGTTGCTTGCAGATGCACTGAGTTAGTGAGATGCACTGTGGGCTGGCCCATGCCTCTCTCCTCATTAGCAGCCTGATCTCTGTTCCAGACAACGAGCTGTCCATCTGTGTTCTGTGTGTCCTGGCTGGCCAGAGCAGAACTGAGCACAGGAGTCCATCACCATGGCAACGGTGTTGCCTGCCTGGGTCGTGGAGTGGTACCTTGTTGGGCCAGGGTGGCAGATGCTGGAGAGAGAAACTGTACCCCAAGAAGGGGCTGCCATCTGTCTGAAGATGTTTCCTCTTCTCAAGACAGCAAATGGCTCATCCCACCCTTGCCATTTCAAATGAGCCCTCTCTTATGAGTTTAAGCACAGACCAACTGCCGTTTATCAGACACCTACAGTATGTCACACACTGCTAGCCTTGTGCAAGCTTTTTTCTCTGATTCATATTACAATTCTGTAAGGTGGTTATTGTTTTTCCTATTTATAGACAGGAAACTGAGGCTGAGAGAAGGGAATATTTTGCCCACTCACACTGGAGTGTAGCCCACTTTGCTCCCAGGCCACAGGCTTTCCCAGCTTCCACCCCAATCTCCATGCCAAGTGAAGGTTGCAGTGCTTTCCAGAGGCCTTGTATCTGAACCCGCCATGTGCTAATGAAGTCATTTTCATTTTCCCTCTCTCCCCTTACCAACTTCTCTCTTCTTGGGTCCACATGTAACAGGTTTGTTGTGTAGCTCCAGATCATGTGACAGGATTTACACAAGCACCACACCAGTGGCTGTGGCGTGGAGCAGGGCGTGCCTCGGTGGAATGAGAAATTTGCAGAGCCAAGGAAGGGAAATTGAGATGGTTGATGCAGACACCTAGACTAGGCAAGAGAGGACAGTCCTCCCCTCTACCACAGGCTTCCCACCTGGCTGTGTCGGACGGTCAGCTGTACCCCTGTGAACTCTGCTGCTCGGAGCACTGAGGACTGCTGAGAGGATAGAGGGAACCACAGCAAGGAGGGAAAAAGGCCCAGCTTTGGAATTGGGTTGAGCTGAGCTTTTGGGTCAACTCTGCTGCTCTAGAGCTGTGTGGTTTCGGGCAAGTTGTCTTACGTCTGTGAGCCTCAGTTTCCTTTTTGGTAAAATGTATCTGACAATACAAGTTTGACCATGTCATAGAGTTGGAGGATCCCATAGACAAAGGAGCTGTGGAGGTCATGTTACCCCACCAGGCATTTAGAGTCAGAAGAACTATTGATCAGAACAAGTAAGAGCTACCTATTGGATACTAGTCTCACTAGCTAGGTAATAGGATCATTTGCATACCAACCCCAACGACATGCAATTTATCTGTGTAGCAAACCTGCACATGTATCCCCTGAGCCTAAAATAAAAGTTGAAAAAAACATAAGGAATCACTGTCTGAGGCCACTCAGACACTAGGAGTGGGGCTTCTGGGTCCATTTATAAAATTCTTTTCTCTAAAGCATATTGCTTCTTGTGGGGTCAAATGTGATGAGCAGGAAACAGCTGTGCCAGTGCGGATGTCAGAATCTGAGGCACTGAAGGCTCTCCCCTGACTCCTTTCCTTATACTGGGCTGCCTTCTGGGAGGGCTTGCTGCAGTCAGGCCCTGACACGGGCAACTCCACACTCCACCCCAGATCTCGTGCCCATTTTGAATCTCTAGTAACAAGCACAGAAAAATGGTATGAAGGCATTTAATATCAAGCATGAATGTGCATGGTGGAATAATTGATAGGCTTATAAAATAGGATTCTTAAGTGGAATCATTAGAGAATATAAACATTTCTAAGAGTATGTTTAATGAGCTTACTGGAGGCTGAGGCAGGCAGAAGGTCTAAGGTAACTGCAGTTTCACAGAGAAGTGGAAACTGTCAGGTACCAAATCTCTCAAAAATCTCTCCTGTGCCTACTCCGATCCTCACTTTCTTATTTTCAGCACCAGAATGAGAGGTTTCCTACTTCCTGGGCAACTTGAGTTCTTTCCTGTGTTCTTACCTACATTTCCTTCTTGTGTCCTCCAGGCGGTTCCTTCATAGTGACTCCATCTCTCTCCAGTTTCTCACTGGCGATTCTTTTAACAGACAGCCATTCTATACATTTCTATGCCTGCCATGTGACAGACATGTACTAGACACTGCTGATACAACTGCACATTAGTCTTTGATATCCAGGAGCCTATCTTCACAAGGGGAAAGACAGTCCTACATATGTCTATGATATATAATGTTATATACATCAAGACATGCAAGGTGCTGGGGAAAACATTAAAGCAGGCTAGGAGAGCAACAGCAAGGGCTGGTGGTGATCATGGTAGCTCTAGGAGGAGGTAATGGTGATGGACATTATGGGGCTAAAGAACTATTTTCAATTAGGTAGTTAGAGAAGAACTCCATAGAAGATTATAAGTGAGTAGAGATCCAAATTTTAGGAAGCTAGATCTGCAAAAATCTAAGGAGAAAGATTTCCAAGCAGGGAAGGTGCAAATGTAGAGGCCTTGGGTTTCGTTGCCCCCTCCTCCTGAGTTGTGATTTATGCTGCCTCTCTGGATCCTTGGGGGATTGAGCAAAACTATCCTCTGTGGGAATCTGCCTGAGAAGAACACTTCCTAATAAGTCATTTCAGCACACATCCTCCTTTTGGGGTCTCCTTCCATGAACCCAGACCTAAGACAGTAAGTATAAATACCTTTTTTAAGACATTTTTCTTTAAAGAGAGGGAATTGGGATCAAGATTATTAGAGTCTCACAGGCAACTCACACTCAACATTCCCCAAATTGAACCTATTAACGTTTTCTTCTCAAATTAGCTTTTCTTCCAACATTGCCCTTCTGAGAGAATGCCTACATTGTTCATCCCAGCACAAAGGCAGAAACCTGGCTTATCTTCAGTTCTTCTTCAGTCAGTCTCCAAACCTTGTTGTTTCTATCTCCTTTACATTGAACATGGAAGCTGGCAAGGCTTGACCAAGAATGATTTAGATGTGGTTGGCAGCCGTGGGAACCACTGCAGCATGTTCAACCTTGTTTACCCCAAATAGAACTTAAAATAAAACCACAGCCAATTTGTTGGTCTTTGTTCTTGGCAGTCTTTTCCAAATTGTTCATTGCATATGCATAATGTCAATTTCATGCAAACTTTAAGCACAAATGGAAAGGGGGAGGGGCCTTCCACCATGTCCTTGAGGATTGTTGGGAAGAGTGAAGTATTGCATTCTCCAGGCTCTGAGGAAACAAATATAATCAGTGGGGAAATTCAACAGAAGCATAACAAAGAGCCAAGGCAAGAGGCAAGATTTTGGAGGGGAATTTAATTAAGCCAAACTGAAATGAGTGTTTTTAGGTTTCGGATTCTGGGGCAGGCTGGGCTATGGAAAACTGGAACTGAGAAAGGAAGCGTCCTGGCAGGAAGCTGACTCCGGGTCCAAGATTAATTATCATTCATGATCTAATTATGTAGTCATGTAGTTGGAACTTCTACTCTGCCAGTTCCTCTAATACAGAGGATGAGAAAAGGATGTGGCTCTGGAAGCCAGGGGTCTCGCTTCTGTCCTTTTATTCTAATTATTTATCATTTTTATATTTTAAAAAGAGCCATTCTTTTCCATATTATTTTCTCCTTCCTTGCCAAATGACCAATATACTTTCTTGTAATCTTAATATAAAAATGCCAGGTATATTCCCACTGGGTAGATGATGTATATCAGGTGGAATACTGAATGCAGTCTTTATTCAGTTTACTTATTTATACTGCCTACTATGGGTAAGATGCTTCTATTTTGGTAATAGGTTCAATCAAGGGTAAATGTGATTTGGCTTACAGTCATTTACTTTTCTTGCTAGCCCTAGGATCTGGGAACTACTATTGGCCCTATTACATAGATGTTTAAATTGGGGTTAGAAGGTTTAAGCAACTCTTCCAAAGTTACACAACTAGTGAATTAATGGAACCAGAGATTCAAAGTCAGACTTATGTGGCTTCTCCAGCTAACACATTATTTTCCACTTTGATAAAATCTGAACCAGCCCATTGCACATGACCAAGTCTAGCCACACGCCAAGGTTGGTCTATCACAAACACTAATATCGTTTTTATCAAGCATTACAATGAAAAGAACAATTAGAAGTTTATCTTCTGGGCTCCTTGGCTGCTACTAAAAATTGTTTGATAGGTCTATACTTCCTTTGGGTAAATCTCAAAATAATTCCACTTGAGTTCCTTTTCTTGCTTGTCCAGACTCACCTGTCCTCACCCATTATCACCCCTACACTTATATTATATGGTCGAGCCAAACTGGACACATATGCAAATATTGACCAGAATGATGAAGACCATAACTATATTAGTAATAACAAAGTGAAAGGCAGGAAAAAATGTTGGAGCACTAGAGAGTAAGTAAGTGTGGTGGAAAATGGCCTCTGGAACCAGACTAACTGGGTTTTAATCTTGTCTCTGCAATGTATGAGCTGAACAAACTTGAGAAATTTACTTACCCTCTGTGCATTAATTTTCTTATTTGAAGAACTAGGATTAATAATAGTATTTTTCTCCTGTGCCTAAATGATACATAAAAAAATTGTGCAGGGCAGTGTCTTGTGCATAGTAATTGTTATAAAATTATTAGTTACCATCATCATCCTCATGATCATGGAACTGACCGAGGTTAGAATCCTCTCTCGAATTTTGTTTTCCTTAAGGTGGGATATAATTACCTGACTGATGTGAGAAATAAATGGCATAATATGTTAAAATACTAGACATAATATTTTGTATATAATAAAATGTGAGCTATAAAATGCTCTTCCTATTACCATGTTTTGTTGACACCCCTCCTTTGGGGAATGAAGAGGTGTCTATACTTCTTCCCCTTGAATTCAGGTGGGCCTGGAACTACAGTAGATGTGTTGCTGCATGACTTCTGACATGAAATCACAAAAGATTAGGCAGCCTCCCTTGACTTGCTTGGAGCATACATCTTGGGAGCTCTGACCTTACATATAAAAAGTCCTGATAATCTGAAACTGTCATGTGGATCATCATGTAGAAAAACCATGTGGAGCCCTGGCCCTCCCTTCACTGGTTCTTCCTAGCCCAGGGAACCAGTCATGTGCATGAGAGAGCTTTCAGGTGTTCTAGATTATTCTAGTTACCAACCTTCTAGCTACTCTAGCTGAAGGTAACAAAAAAAAAGGCTCTACCAAGATTACAGATTCATTAGTAAATTAACTGTTTTTGTTGTTTTAAGCCACTAAATTTGGAGTAGTTTGTTAGGCAGCAGTCAATCACCAATATATGTTTTGTTTTTGATGTTTAATAACATTTAAATTTTTTCAATAGCTCTAAGAAATATTTTATATAATACTCATTTTATACAGGACTTGAACCCACGCCCACAGAGAGGAATTCATGCAGATACAATTCTAAGAGGTCATTTTTAGCAGAATAACAAGATTATTAGCTGCATTAAATTTTCATATTTCTTAGTCTATTCCAGTTATTTTGTTTTTCCAAACTAAAATTTCATTTGATTCTTCTTTGTCTTGTATTTTCTTGCTGAGATTTTGTTGTTGTTCTTTCAAGAGTATTTATAATTGACCATTGGAAGTTTTTCCTTTCAGTCATCTTTCTATCATTGTCTGATAATTTCAACATGTGTGTCACTTTGGTGTTGGTATCTGTTGATTATCCCTTATCATTTAGGTTAAGGTAGTCCTGTTTCTTGGTACAATTAGTAATTTGGACTGTATTCTAGACATTTTGAGTATTAAGTCTTGAGACTCCAGTTCCTATTTAAGTCTTTTATCAGATGGTCAACCTGTTTAGGTTCGGAATTGATATCCTGGATCCCTTTTGTTATTTAAATACCAAGTTGTGTTTAAAGTTTCTGAAGTGCTATTACACTTGAGTGTTACCTAGATGACAGGGCTCCATGTCACAGTGTCCATAGTGTCCACAATGCAGGAGAAAGGGCAATGCCTATCACTGCAGGGGTGGGGTGGAAGGTAGAACTCTGTCTTAGGCTGCACCTAGAAGTGGTATTTTGTCTTTCCTCAAATCCCAGGGTCCTTAGAATGGTGTCTTTCTTTTCTCCATCGCCCAGAGTTTTCTACTGGATCATGTATGCATTTTGTCCAGAGATTTTTAAAATTATTATTATCAGAAAGAATAAAATGGAATACATTTATCATGCATTCAGAACCAGAAGTCCATTTTTACTCGAAAGGCTATGCTTCTCCACTCTTTCACACTCTCTCTGAGGCTGTGATATTTGAAACAGTATGCATCCTGCTCAATTTCAAATTGTATCCTGAACATTCAGACAGATTTCTTCTACTGTTCTTGTCCCTTCAATTTTTCTATTTCTCTCTACATGATATGATTTGGCTGTTTCCTAACCCAAATCTCATCTTGAATTGTAGTTCTCATGATTCCTACATCTGGTAGGAGGGACCTGTTGGGAGGTAATTGAATCATGAGGATGGTTACTCCCATGCTATTTTTGTGATAGTGAGTGAGTTCTCACAAGATCTCATGATTATATAAGGGGCTTTAACCCCTTTGCTCAGCACTTCTCCTTCCTGCCACCATGTGAAGAAGTATGTGTTTGCTTCCCCTTCTGCTATAATTATAAGTTTCCTGAGGCCTGCTGAGCTGTGAGTCAATTAAACCTCTTTCCTTTATAAATTACCCAGTCTTGAATATGTCTATTGGCAGCCTGAGAATGGACTAATACACTAAATAATACGGTGTCACTGTTATATCTAGAATGTTATCTCTCTCTTATATGATACTGTCAGTTTCTTTTGTATCATATCTCTAAAGAAAGGAACACTATTGTTACTAGTTATATTCAAATCACTGATTGGCCTTGTTCACTGGAGGATGGAATCACAGAGTGTTTTAGGAAGGATACATGGATCACGTCCTCTCTTCTGTACTGCGAAAGCATAAAGGGTCAAAGTAAAACTCAGGATGTAAAGAATTTTTGTTCTTGCTGCTCCTTTTTTTGCAATAATCCATAGTGTTTTAACATTTGGAACTGGAGTTTAGGCACTTAGAGAAGTAAAACAGAGATGGAAAACTAATGGGGCATTATGTTTCACTTAGTGAAGATAGGTGTTCCCGGTGGTCCAGTGCAAGATCCCAGTTGACAGCATTAGGTGTTGTTAGTCTTAGCTACACTTCAGCCTCAGCCATGGGTCAATACTACACAACTTGTGTGTGTGTGTGCATCTGTGCATATTTGTGTGTTCTTTCATCTCCCTCACAACCCTTGGACAAGTGGGTTCAGTCAGTAAGAAGAAAGGATAGTCAACACAAAGGTGGCTGTACAAGAACTGATTGGCAGTGTTTCATTAGTTACATTAGGAAGAAGAGCCAAGTGATGGTGGAAGAGTTTTTTGATTGTTGCTGTTTTATTTAACATGAGGGATAATAAGTGTGTATCCTGATCACATGGAATAAACCTGGACAGCATCTTAGGGATATCTGTGAAAGTGAAGATTTTGTTTCTCCTTTCCAGGCATTGTGATGACCAACTGTGCCACCGTGTGTCTGCGCCTCTCCCTTTCCTCGCTCCTGACTCTGTGGATTCCTCTTACAACTCTCTGAAAATGCATTTCTTCCCAGAGAGAAAAAGTCTGCTCTTTTATATTTTTATTCATTTTTTAAAACATACATTTAAAATTGCATATATTTATGGTATACAGCATGACGTTTCGATATATTTATGCATTGTGGAAAGATTAAATCTAGTGAATTAACATGTTTATTCCCTTGCATACTTATTTTTTATGTGGTGAGAACATTTAGAATCAACCCTCTTAGCAATTTCCAAGTATACCATACATTATTATTAAGTATAATTACCATGTTGCATAATAGATTTCCTGAAAGTATTGCTCATTACTAAGTGATGTTTTGTATCCTTTGACCAACATCTCCCCTATTCCCCTGCCCGCCAGCCTCTGCTAACCACCATTCTCTTCTTTTGTCAGGAAACTGGGTAGCCGAGTTGTACAAATCATTCAATCATTAGCCTTATTTCCCCTTGTTATAGATGGAGATGGCTCAGACTCAAAGGCAGCCTGAGGGAAGTAAAATCTACCCCCTGCCCACTATGAAAAACTTGTAGCTTTCTCTTTTTTTTTTTTTGGCAGTTTTCCAGAGGTAGCCAAGAAACTGCTACTGTATGAGTGTTGGGTTCCAGGAAATTGAACTCTCACCTCTGTACAATAGGAATATGGATGTTTATGACCCTCCCCCACAACTGAATTAGAAACTACCGCAGGGGTGTGCATGCAGGGGTACGCGGTTTCATTAGCCAGTTGGGTTAGATCAAGGGCCACCAACATCAGACCTTATCATTGAACAAGCCCTTTCTGATAGTCGCCTTTCTCAATGCATTTTAGGAAAACACAGTTCATTTATTCAGCCAACTTAAGTGTAGCCGAGAATTGAAAAAAAAAAAAATAAGTGATCAGAGTTTTGTTTTCCACTCCCCATCTCCTCAATTCTTTTGCCAATTTCATCCTTCAGCTTCCCGTCAACAGAGCTTGATTTAGCAAGAAAACAGTGGGTTCATTTACCCAGCAAAGGAGTACTTTTCATGTTTGAGCTTTGAAATGAAAATTGTCTATGGGCAAGCTTCTCTGCAGCTCTGTCTCAGAGCAGCAGGGCCCGTCATCATGGCTCTATGGACTTGGGGGAAGGAAGTTGAAGTTTGGAAAGAGAAGGAATGGGTAGTGCTTTACTCTAGGTAGGACCCTGCAGTAGTGGAGAGCAGAAACCCAAAGCAATGGGATTACTGTGCTCTTAAGGGGTCTGGGGTTAATGCATTTGATTTTCAGCCTGTATACATTAAATACATGCCCTCCACCATGACTTCCAGCCATATAGACCTTTGATATAAATATGACAAATGATCCCATCCTGTATGCCAGGAGAATTTAAATCCACATTTTCATGCAACACGTCTATTAGACTCCTTAAGGTAAAATGTAGATGCAGAAACAGACATCTTTCCCCAAAGAGAGACTGGATTGCTTTAAAACATTTTAACAACATCTACTTTTGAACTTCCCCATTTGAGTGGGAGTGGTACACAAGTAAAAATCACGTTTTATCTTCTCAGGATTCATAACTTGATGATAGAGGTAGTCACAGACATGATTGTCAGGTACATGATATTCAGTAATAAATACCCAGAGTCCCAACACATATATGCAGGATAAGTAAGGGCTGGTGCCTCGGAATTACTTAATATATGGGTTTAATGCTAGGTTCTGCCTCTTATTAACTCTGTGGATCTGGGCGAGTTATTTCATCACTCAGAGACTCAGTTTTCCCATCCATAAAATGAGATTAACAATAACTCACTTTGTAAAGATGAAATGAAGTTGTGTAAAGAAAGCAACAGGCATGCATCTGTAATGTATAGTAAATGCCCAAAGAATAATAATTCTACACTAATGACTTTGAGATCGTGGGGGAGAGAGAAAGAAGTTCTGATCAAGGGGATTGGAAAAGATTTTCTTTTTACATTTTCATTTTTCTTTTTGGTAGGAGATGGCTCTGGAGGGAGGGTTATGCCACTGGATGAATAATTCAGGTAAAGGCAACTTATCAGTTTACTTCTAACCAGATGTGAAGAGTAGAGTATAAGGTTCATGGTGGACTGAAGGTGCAGTGAGATATTATTGTGAATAAAAAGGATGGGCCCAACATGCAGAGGATTTTGAGTGCCTGGCTGAAGAATGTGCACTTGATTGAATAGATGGGTTCCTGGGTAAGCGGTTTAATCAACTATTTAGGCTAAATCAAGGGCCACAGACATCTAATCTTATAATTAAACATGCTTTCTCTTCTGGTAGAGAGAAGTCATTGAAGCCTTTTGAGTAGGAAAATGACAGACTGAGAGCTGTGCCTTCTCAGGAAGATCACTCAGGAAGCTGTGAGTAGGGTAGTTAGATTTGGGGATGAAAGTGAGCAAAGACGGGGAGAGACTGCACTGAGGAGAGGCAGTCGTGATGGGAGATTAGAGATCAGAAATGTTGCTGCGTTTCTAGCACATGTGAAACATGATTCTGATACTGTTTTTAGGCGGTAAAAGTTAATTCTTGGCAGCAAAGACCAAATTTAAGAGCTAATAACCAAAATGGAGAGCAGGAAGAGACAGAATGTTCTTTCCTGTCTGTTTCATACTGGAGCGTTGCTTCAGTAAATCATCCCACAGTGGCAATCAGCACACCTGTTAAGTGAGCCTTGGCATTTAATTGGCATTATCGGCCCTTGCACAGAAGCAGACAGAGGATGTCACTGGGGTGTGAGTGGGACACATTTGCATTTCATAGACAATTAAGAGGGAGCTAATCAAGTCTGTCTGCAGCTTCCCTAGGGAGGACACATCTAGATAGAACAATGAGTTCCTTGCTTTTCTGACTCAAAGGAGTGCAAGGACTGCCAGGCAACCAGGACCTTAATTTAGCCCCTGGGTGGATCTGAAATGCTGCTTAGCGGCCAATAATAAAGGAAAGTGGGCAGAAGACCAAGCTGTAGACTCTCAGGGCTGACCAGTGACAAAGGCATCAGGCTAGACTCTCAAGGGTTGGGTTCTTGTTCTGGCTACCCCACTACATTACTGTATACATTTGGGCTTGGCTATTTGCCTTTTATGTATTTCAGTTTTGTTTTTTGTTTTTTTTTTTTGGTTTTTTGGTTTTTTGGTTTTTCTGAAAAATGGTTCTGAGAGTAAGAATTTGAAGTTGCAGTCATTATGGGTGACCTCCTGAGCTCTGTTTTGGTCAATCTGGTATCACACATTCATTCATTCATTTAGTGATCAGACACTTATTGAGCATCTCAATAGGCTCTAGACACAGCAGCACAAAGTTCAGTAAGATACTCTTGTATTTTCAAGAATCTCACAGCACAGTGGAACCAACACTTAAGCAACGACACTGATTTAAGTGTAGAAAATGCTATAATAGAAAGAGGTGTAAAGTGTAGAAGTCTGGCTGGGGAAAGGAGCATTTCTTTCCAGTCTGACTGGACCTTAGGACATAAGAATTTTCTAGCTGGACATCAGGGTGAATTCTAGGTAGAGACAAAAGCATATATATAAACACAGGGATATTCAAGGGATATTCCCTGTTGGAAAGCAGTGAGTAGTCCAGCATGTGAAAGGATTTACTTGGAGGAAATTGTGAGAAATAAAATTTTGAAAATAAATTCTGGGTATAGGTTGTTAGAATTCAGAGCCCTCAGGTTAATATTATCAGTAACATCAGTAATTTTTTATGTGAATTAATCAGTAATATAGTATTGAACACTTGCTCTGGGCAAGGCCCTATAAAGGACAGAGAGAAGTGTAGGATACATTATCTCCACATTATACTGTGTACCAAAAAACAAAGGACTTCAGAGACAAGCAAACCCAAAGCCACCCATTGTTATTTGTACTTTCATCCAGTGATTTACAAATCCTTAATGAACCCCTAGCATGTGCTGGGATTCTGGATTAAAGAAACAAAAGACGAGTAAGTGAAGCAATATTCTTGCTTGTGGAGCTCATAGACAATCCACAGACGATTACACTGCCAGGTGCTACAGGTTATAACCAGGATGTGCAAAGGATCTATGGAGGTATGGGAATATGGGGAGGGGACCAGACTCAGACCTAGTGGGAGTTTGATCAAGGAACGCCTCGCAGAGGAACTGGCAACAGAGTGGCCTCTGAGAGTACAACCAAATCAGCCAGGGAAGACAGGTGTGTGTACATGTGTCCCAGAGGACACAGAGAGACTGTTGTGAGAAGGAGGAACAGTTTGTGCAGAGGAGGATCTCAGGCGATCCTGGTGATGGGAACGAAATGTGCATTAATGAAGGAGGATGTGCTAGGAAGTGGGGTGGACAGGGCTAATACTGTGGACGTGGCTTCCCCTCTCAGTGCCCATCAAGAGATTAGGAACGCAGAGGAGACAGCCTTTCAGTACCAAGACACTTGGCATATCTCCAGCGACAGAAGAGATGTTTCATGGAAATGTAAAACCTTTCAAAAAGGGTTTTACATTCTAAAGCCTGACTAAAGAAGGAATCCAGTTAAGGGAAGGGAAGGAGCCAAGGAAACTTTATTTATAGTCATGCGTAGCTTGACAACAAGAATGTATTCTGAGAAATGTATTGTTAGGTGATTTCATCATTGTGCAAATATCATAGAGTTTACTTACAGAAACCTAGATGGATATTTGGTATAGCCTACTACACACCTGTAGTATAGCCTGTGGCTCCTAGGTTACAAACTTGTGCAGCATGCTACTGTACTGAATACTATAGACAATTGTAACACAATGGTTAGTATTGGTGTGTCTAAATATGTCTAAACATAGAAAAGGCACAGTAAAATTGCAGTATCAAAATCTTATGGGACTGGCCAGGTGTGGTGGCTCACACCTATAAGCCCAGCACTTTGGGAGGCTGAGGTGGGTGGATCACCTGAGGTCAGGAGTTTGAGACCAGCCTGGCCAACATGGTAAAACCCCGTCTCCACTAAAAATACAAAAATTAGATGGGTGTGGTGGCAGGTGCCTGTAATACAAGCTACTTGGGAGGGTGAGGCAGGGAAATTGCATGAACCCAGGAGGCAGAGTTTGCAGTGAGCCGAGATCATACCATCGCATTCCAGTCTGGGCAACAGAGTGAATCTCTGTCTGAAAAAAAAAAACAAAAAAAAACTTATGGGACCATCTGCCCTTAGGTAAAGATGAGAAGACGAGACCCATAGCAGCCCTGGGGATGGGCTTCCCCTTCTTGGGGGCTGACTGGAGGTCTGAGGCTGTGCAAATAGGAAGGTTCCAGACTTCACAAGCATTATTCACTCAGTTTCCCAGAGACTCTGTTTAAAAACTGCTCCAAGGTGGTTCTTGCAGATTTGGTTCAAAAATTAATAAACTATTGGGCTCTGGAGGTGGGGGCTCTTGTTCTGGCTGTCCCACTAACCCCCCACACTGGCCTGGACTTGGCCCTGTGTCTACTGTGTGTGAAGCTTATCAAGCAGGGGATCCCAAGATGTGACAGAGTGGTATTATTGTTGGAGAATTAAGACCAACAGGAACTCCAACCCTTATGCTTGTCCCTTGCAAACATTTAAAGGAGGCCAGCATTCAGGTAAGATGGCAGCAGAGTTGTTTAAGGCCGCCCATGTCAGACTGCCTGGGTTTGAAGAGAGCTTTTTAATTTACTGGGCCAATTATTTAAGCTCTCTTGATATCTGTATTAGCCACAGGAGACTGTGGCTGCTGCAACAACTTATGACAAACTTGGCTTAAAACAACTGAATTGTATTCTCTCATAGTTCTGGAGGCCAGAAATCTGAAATTAATATCACTGGAACAAAATCAAGAGGTCGGCAGGGCTGTGTTCCTCTAGATGCTCCACAGGAGAATCTGTGCCTCTTCTAGAGTCTGAGGGCTGCCAGCATTCCTTGGCTTTTGGTCACATCATTCCCATTTTCAAGGCCAGCATCTTCAAACCTCTCTCTGCTCTGTCTTCATATTACCTTCTCCTTGATGTATAGGAAAATGTCTCTCTACCTCTCTGTTGTAAGAAAACATATGTTTGATTGCATTTAGGACTCATCTGGATAATCCAGGATAATTATCCCCAAGGTCCTTAACTTAATCACATCTATTAAAACTTTTTTTTTTTGCCACATAAAGTAACATTCACAAGTTCTAGGAATTAAAATATGATCGCCTTTTGGAAGGCTAGTTTTTTAGCCTTCCATGGCATCTTCAAGGGTAGAATGGGCCTGATGAAAGCAACTACCACACTGGGTGTTTGTGAGGATTAAAGATGGCCTCTTCCAACACACACGCACATGCATATGCACATTCACACACCAGTATACACACATGCACACAGAAAAGTATTTTGCATATGATAAATTGTCAGTACATATTAAAGATGACTAATATTTTATAAAACCTTGTCACTTCTCTTCTCTGCCAGTTTCCTAGGGACTTTGCACATTTGCCTCTCTCATCCTTCCCGTTCTGCTGTTCTGTTCTCAGAGTTGCCCCTCTTTTCAGCACCTTAAACCTTATGATAACATAGTCTCTTTCCTGTTATCACTTTTTTTTTTCCCGAGAGGAACTTTATGCCAGGGATTGACCTCCCCAGTGAGTAGAGGGTGAAAGTGAAAGATGGAAGACAGAAAAGAGAGTTGTTAAATTAAGTTTAGCCAAAAGCATCACCTATCTATGTTTTAAGTTCAGCCTAAAAGTTTCTTCATACACAGTGAACTGAAACCTAACTGAGTGTACAAACAGACTGTAACCTATTCTGGTGCCAATTTCCATGTTTTGGCCAACTGTTTAAACTGTGTTCAAATAAGCAAATGCCAAGCTGTAACCAATCCAGCTATTTTTTTTTTTTTACTTCACTTCCATCCTCTGTACATCACTTTCTCTGTTTATAAATTTTCTTTCACCAAGCGGCTATTCTGGAGTCTCTCTGAACCTATTCTGGTTTGGGGAATGCCTGTCGCATGAATTGCTCTTTGCTCAATTGAAGTGTTACATTTAATTTGTCTAAGGTTTTTTCTTTTAGCAGAATTATGGGACAAACAAGACGGAAGAAAAGAAAACCATGAAACCACACACATTAATATTTTCTTTTTCTTTTAGAATTCCTTTCTCTTTCTTTCTTTCTTTCTTTCTTTCTTTCTTTCTTTCTTTTTTTTTGAGATAGTCTTACTCTGTTGCCAGGCTGGAGTGCAGTGGTGACATCTCGACTCACTGCAACCTCTGCCTCCTGGGTTCAAGCAATTCTCCTTTCTCAGCCTCCTGAGTAGGTGGGATTAGAGGCACGTATCACCATGGCTGGCTGATTTTTATATTTTTAGTAGAGACAGAGTTTCACCATATTGATCAGGCTGATCTTGAACTCCTTACCTCAGGTGATCCACCTGCCTTGGCGTCCTAAAGTGATGGAATTACAGGCATGAGCCACAGCACCTGGCCTTGAGAATTCTTTATGCCCTATACTCATTTATAAACCATAGAACCACCTGTTCTCCTCTGTTGTCTACCCTTATGGGAAAGCTGAGAGGTGTCTTAGAGTCTTCTCCTCCTTGATACCTCTCCTGACTTCAATTTCACCCCTTACATCTTCCCATGTCAGAGGAACCCACCTCATAAAGGTCTCCCTGCTGAACTTCCCACTCAGTCCCACTGCCATGATCTCAGCTAAGGCCTTTGCAGCCACCACTGCTCATGCTGATGATTAAAGGAGCTTCCTAATTGGCTTCCTGCCTCCTAATTAGCCCCATCTTTCACACCTGCTAGAAGCTTATTGTTGTTTGTTTATTCCTCCTTTAGAGAAGGTAGCAATTGTTGAGGTAGGAGGATGATCTTTGGATTGAGGTAGCTGAAGCTGTAAACTCTGGCTCTGCTGTTCACTAGCTCAAGATATTTCATCTTTTTGAGCTTTGGGAGCAGCGTATGAGAGCTGTTGGGATAAATACAATTTTTGAGAAATTGTATAGAAGAGGAAATTAAAAGCATAGCTCCTAGCGTATGGCAGATACCAGATAAACTGGTTCACCTTCCCAAGTTTAATAAAATAAACAATATCTACATATCATTCCCTATATAGTTATCCTCCATTGAAGACTTTGCTTTACCAATTCTTCCCTCTCTCTTACATCCTCAATAGACATATCTCTCTATTAGGTAATTGTAACCAGCATTCAATCACATGCTATTTCTGTCTTAGAAATATCCTCTAGAACCTTCTCTTCCTGTTAGTCTCATTTGTATGCTCTCTTTTGCTACACATCTTGAAAGACCTATCTATTCTGTTTCCAACTTCCTTTAAAACCACTGTAAGTAGGCTTCCTTCCCTATACCTCTATGGAAATTACTCACTTCAATGTCTCCACTGACCTCCAAGTTCCAAGTTATAAAATACAGTGGTCAGTTCTTAATCCTGATCTTATTTCATTTATCAACAGCATTTGCTATTCTTTCTTTAAGATTTATAAAACTCTAAAACTTCTTAATATATTCTGGCTATTAAACCTTTTCAGACACACAATTCACAAATGCATTTTTCCAGTTTGGTCGGGTGTTTTCACTTTCTTGACAGTATCTTTTGTTGTACAAAAATTCTTAACTTTTATGAAATTTGGTTCACTTTGTGTTTTCTTTTTCTTTTCTTATCTGGGTTTTTGGTATTACACCTATGAAATCATTGTGAAATCTAATGTTACATAGATATGTTGGTTAGTTCTTGCATCACTATAAATACCTGAGGCTAGATAATTAAGTAAAAATAGAGAAGTTTACTCGTCTCACAGTTCTATAGGCTGTACAAGCAGGGCTTCAGCATGTGCCTCTGGAGAGGGCCTCAGGAAGCTTACAATTATGGTGGAAGTCGAAGGAACAACAGTCGGTGTCACATGGTGAGAAAGGGAGTGAGGAGGGGGAGGTCTCAGACTTTTAAACAACCAGATCCTACGCTAGTAACTGAGCAAGAACTCACTTATCACTATCAAGGGAATGATTCTAAACCATGCATGAGGGATTGACTCCCATGATTCAGTGGCCTCCCACCAGGCCCCACCTCTGACACTGGGAGTCATTTTAACATGAGATTTTGAGGGGACAGATATGCAAACCATATCAGTAGATTTCCCCCAGTATTTTCTAAGAGTTTTGTAGCTTTAGTCTTTAAGTTTAGGCATTTGATATGTTTTGAGTTAATTAGTGTATGTGGTGAAATAATTTACTTTCATAGTTTTGCATGTAGATACCCAGTTTTCCAGCACTGTTTGTTAAAAAGACTATCTTTTTCTCCATAGAATGGTCTTGGCACCCTTCAAGAACAAAAGTAAAACAATCCAATTCAAAAATAGGCAAAAGACTGGAATAGTTATTTCTCTGAAGAAGATATACAAAGGAGCAATACATATATAAGAAGATGTTCAATATCATTAATTAGTAGAGAAACATATACCAAAACTGTTTTATACCAACTAGGATAGCTATAATTTTAAAAAGAAGAAAGGGCAATAAAAGATGTCAGTGAAGATGCAGAGAAATGGAAAAACTTGTATATTTCTGGTAGGAGTGTAAAATGGTGGAGCTACTGTAGAAAACAGCTTTGTGGGTTCTCATAGGGTTAAACATAGAATTACCATATGATGCAGAAATATCACTTATATAACCAAAATAATTAAAAGCAGGGACCTGAACACATACTTGAACACCAATGTCCATAGTTCCATTAGTCACAATATCTGAAAGGTAGAGACAACCCAAGCTTTCATCAACAGATGAATGAATAAACAAAATGTGATATCACTATGACATACAATGGAATATTATTCAGCTATGAACAATACAATTTTGTATGTGTATAGACCTTGAAAACATTATGCTTAGATAAATAAGCTAGAAACAGTAGAAAAAATGTTATGTGATTCTACTTATATGAGGCACTGAGAATAGGCAAATTCAGAAACAAAACATAGAGTATACCAGAGGTTGTGAGAAGTAGGGAAGGGGTAATTACTTTTAATTGGGTGTAGCTTTCTTATTGAGGATGATTTTGAAAGTTTTGAGTATAGATAGTGGTGATAGTTGCACAATGTTGTAAATATATTTAATGCCACTGAATAGTACGCTTACAAATAATTAAAATGATAAATGTTATGTGTTTTACCACAATAACAACAATAGCAAAACAATGTAACGTGTTGATTTTCTTTTTACTTTACGGGTGGTTCTTTCTCACTTTCATTTATTGATGCTTTGGCTTCCTGATCTTTTTATCTGGAGCTTCGCTAGGTTCAGCTCAGTGCTTGCTCTTCATCTCTTCCCTTACAAATGCATCCCCTTCATTATCTTACCCAATATCAGGCTTTAAACACTATCAATATGCCAAAGGGTCCAGACCTCTCTGCCAAACTCCAGATTCAACATTCAACTGTTTTATGTTGCCTCTCTATTTGGGAGTCTAATAGACAGTTCAAATTGAGCCTTTCATCAACCTTCCACTCTACCCACCATCGCAACCTGCTTCACTCCTCCATCTTCCCATCTCAAATGATGACAAATCCTTCCTTCTATTTGCAAAGTCCAAAAATGTTTCCTATTCACACCACCAGGATATCTTATTTGGTGTTGGCACAGATTTTTGTGCCCTCACAGCACACTGTGTGGACTCTCAATGTGATATTTACCTCACTCTTCCTAGTTTTCATCTTTGTCTGTGTCTCCTTTTCTTTTCATATTAGTTGTATTATCAATTCTTTGAAGCCAGGAACCTATTCATTGTATATATCAAGTATCTGGCACAGTGTTTGCTACAATAATTATTTGTGGAATAAATGAATACAAATTTTAGGGCTGAGGGTTTATGGTCCATCATTGAAAAATTCAACTTGCAAGTTTTTATTAATAATCCATATCTACATTAAAATACAAGAAAGTAAAAAATAGGTGGAAAATATGTAAAGATCTACTGCTTCTTATTCTGAATCCAGTGTTAGTGTTTGAAGCAGTGTTTTTTTACCAATGTCTGGTTAAACAAACAGAAACGAAGGGTAGGGCAATTTTAAATTTCTTCAGTAAAAGAATCTTAAGATTTGGCAAGAATGGGGATTGCACTGTATATATATGAGGGAGATCTGAACTCCTAATCAGAGAAACATGGACTTGATTTTCAAGCCTCATTTTTCACTAGCTAAAGTCTTTGGGCAAGTTACTTAATCTCTATGTGCTGAAGCTTCATCTGTAAAGAAAGCATAATAAATACTCACCTCAAATAGTTATTTTGAACATTAAGGAGGAAAAGCCTGGTTCCTCTTAGCAATGTATAAATGGTAGCTCTCATAATTAGCTTCAAGGAGCTGTCTCCAGAACAAGAAATGACTTCCAACTGAGAATTTCTATCTCCTATTGTTCTGATCTTTTATGTTTGCCTACATTCTTCTTTATTCTCTTAAAATGGGAGTTTAATGAATAATTATCATTTTATAACATAAATATGGATTTTTCAAAAGCTTTTACATTCAGGGATACATATGCAGCTTTGTTATATGGGTAAATTGCAGGTCACTGGGTTTTGGTGTACAGACTATTTTACTACTCAGGTGAAAACATAGTACCTATAGGTAGTTGGATTCCCTCCCTCCTCTCAACCTCCACCCTCAAGTAGGCCCCAGTGTCTACTGTTCTTTGCTTTATGTTCATATGTGCTTGAGGTTTAGCTCCCACTTATAAGTGAGGAAATGTGCTATTTGGTTTTCTGTTCCTCTGTTAACTCACTTAGGATACTGGCCTTCAGCTCCACCCATGTTGCTGCAAAAAACATGATCCTGTTCTTGTTTATGGTTGTGTAGTATTACTTGGTGTACATGTACCACATTTTCTTCATCTGATCCATCATTGATAGGCATTTAGGTTGATTCCTCAGCTTTGCTATTGTCAATACTACTGAAGTGAACATATGCATGTATCTTTATGGTAGAATGATTTATACTCCTTTGGGTATATGTTCAATAATGGGATTGCTGTGTTGAATGCTAATTCTGTATTAAGTTCTTTCAGAAAACCCCAAACTGCTTTCCACAGTGGCTGAATGAATTTACATTCCCACCAGCAATGTTATTTAATTGTGTTAATCCGTGTGTGTGTGTGTGTGTGTGTGTGTGTATGGATACACACACGTTTATAGGTTGAGGAACAGTGAGAAATGAAAGTTTTTGACAAATAGATCTTACCATATAGTTATGAAACCATATATGGCCACAAAGACTCAGATTGGCTTCTTCAATTTAACTTCCCAAGGTTCTTGTCCAGCATCTTTCACTGTCAAGTCTCTGGGCTTCTGCTTTGCTCCCTGACAGACTCTTGCTGGAGAAGACCACACAATGTGATGGTTGTGTCCATGACAGGGCAATGTGAGCTAACCTCAATTGTGAGCTCTGACATAGCTGAGCATCCCTGGGCTTTATCATAATTCATGTTTCTTTGGCATGACTCCACCTGGAAAACCAGCAATACTTACAGTCCTGAGAGGCCCCAGTAGTTTTCATTTGTGTATCCTCTGAAGGCAATATTGTAAGAAGCTATTTTACTGTTCATAATATGCAAAGTGTGTTACAAATATTAAATTTCTAGATGAAAACAGAGAACCCCAGTAGGCATATTTTAACCTTGTAAGTGACTAAGTGGCCTATTAACAGACACAGAACTCTCTATCCTAAGTTCTCTGCTGTTGTCATTGCCTTTGGGGTCCTAATCTGGACATTCTGCCAAGGTCTCTGGGCTGGCAGCAATTTAGCTTGGTTCATCAGGTAAACGTGTGCTCTCCTCCTCACTCCCTCTTCTAAAATTCCCAGTAGCTGAACCTGTTCAAAATATTAATAAATACATTGCATAGTAGCAAAAGAAGGAAAAAAATTATACGTACCTGGTGTGCTTTGTACCCTAGGTTTCCTAAAGTCATCTAGCATTACGGTATGATCAATATTTCGAAGCACATCTATCCAATCTTTGAAAATTCTAAGTCTAGTTACTGGCTTTCCCTCGGTCAGTGGTCAATGATTCTGCAGGATATTGTGATTGCTGATGTCTTCATGTTGTTTTCCCTTCCACAGGAATGCAAACTTCCTGAAGGCAGAGACTGTGACTACTTAACGTTGGAAGAAAAATTATGGAGGAGTTCACCTAGATTTTAATTCTAGTTGTGTGAACTTGTATGCATTATTTAACGAACCTGAGTATTGTTCTGTTCATCTTTAATTGGAGACTTGAATATTTAAACTCCAGAGCTGTTTACTGTTGGGAGAAATTAATGTGATTCTGCATAAAATTTGTATGATAGCAAATATAGAATCAGTAAATATTTGTTCTTTTCCCTTTTGGTCTCTCTCTCTCTCTGTCTCTTTCTCTCTGTCTCTCCCCCCCCCCCCCCCGCCATTCCCCGTCTCTCTCTCCTATACCTGCTTTCAGTACCCTGCTTCTTAAATGGTCAGCATTTGGTGAATATGAGGAAACTGTTGATGAAAGATCCAGTACAGATGACACGGGCAGCTCCTGCAAGCTTGATCTCATATTCTGTTTACATGTTGACATTACTTATCCAGGAATCCACCTGCACACAGCTACGTATTCTCTCGGTTCCACCTTTCATGCAGCCACTGCTAGACAGACCAGTTTTATGCAGGTTGGACTCATTTCACCAGGTGCAACCTGACAGCATCTCATCCAGCCCTGCACTGAATACCTGCCACTTCCTGCCCTGTATTTTCTCTGACACTGAAGCTTGGGATGCATTGTGCATGTGTTACCTGGAAGTTTTGGGAGAGTAACAGTGTAGTGCAATCCTTGACCAATGATGAGGGGAACAAGTGAATAAGTGCTGTCCCATTTAGCCCCAAGGAGACAGTTTTGAGAACTATTTCATGAGGATCATTAAGGTGTCTCTCAGGACTGATGGCCAGTTGGCGTTTCCTTCCTAGTTTTATGTCCCAACCTCACTCCTCCTCCCTAGGATCACATTTCTAAATGAACTCTCTCCATGCAAGTCTCTGCTTTAGTCTCCACTTTCATTGGAATTGGATGCTCTCTAAGATATTATAGGTCATGATTTGTACTCTTTTCTATTGAATAGAGAGATCAGTAAAGGGCAGAGATTGTGTTTTGCTCAAAGTTGTGGCCCTAAATACCTCCCCTCACTTACCGCCCATACATGGTAGATGTAAAATGTGTTTGGTGAATAACTGACTGAATAGAATACCCTCTTCCTTTAATTCTTTTCTTTACTCATGCCTTCCCATCCAATCTAAACAGTAAATTGCCTGCTACCATTTTGATATTTCCTTTCAACTTTAACCTTCTTCATTCACATTCTTTCTTTCAATATGCTAACCCAGGCCATCCACTCTCCAGCATACTGGCATCTACTCTGCTCTGTGCCAGATACCATTGCTGATGATAGCTACCGTGTGGTAATCAAATTCATGACAAGCTGATTCCCTGTAAGCTCAGCTGGGCTCTGCCCACAGCTTAGCAACACTTGATTTATCTTTAAAGGGTTCTGACATATTTCCAAAGCAACCATTGCAAATCTTTTAAATTGCCATCCAAACTCTTCAGCTATTCACTCATCATTGATCATCCTCAACAGCTGCCTCACTGGGGAAAAAAAGGTGAGATATGGTGAGAGTTCTCATAGTTATTCCATATCTCCACTTCTCTTCCATTGTTTCTCCTCCACTGCTTGCCCAAACCAATACTTTCACTTCTGCTCTAAGTCACCATTCCACCTCTTTTTTAAAAGATGTATCCCATCTCTCTACTTACTTTAGATATAAGCATCTTGAAAACATCATATAGATCTACATTGCCTATATGGCATTATGTTCCAATGGATTCTTTTGTGATCTGGATTCCATTCATATAGCTTTTTAAACTGGCTAACTAGAGAGTTGGAAGTGCCTTTGCAATAATCAAATCTAGTGGTTTTTATTCGGTCCTCATCCTCCTCCAAAAATCTGATTCTGCTGACTACCTACATTCTTTGGGCTTTTGTGAAGTTTCATTGTCTGGGTTATCCCACCTACTTGATAGGCGTTCCCTTTCACATGTAAGCTTTCCTTAAAGTTCAATCATCTTTACTCTCCTTGAAGATTTTGTCCTTTCCAATGTTCCTATAATGCGGACATGGGAATTAGTTTGTCTTCGGTATTCTATCCTGGATTTCTAACTCCCTGCTGGACAGCTCCTTGGGTCAGCCTTAGTATACCTAAACTGTCAAATTCCAAACTGATCTATTTTTACCAAGTAGGCTAAATCTGTATGACTTTGAAACTAATTCAGAGGGAGAATATTAGAGGGGACTTTTCTCAAAAAACAAAACAAAAAAGTCAAAAATGATTCTGAGGTTTTCAGCTCACTTACTTACAAGTGGTAATTAAAGGAGACAAAATGTCTTTATTCTCAAGACAATTGGGTAGAAGAAGGATGGTTGTTTATTTGAATTCCTACTGTGTGTCAGACAATGACATAGGTGCTTTTCATGGGCTATTAGGTTTTATGTATTTGCTATTATCAATTCTTTTTTTTTCAGGTGAGGAAACCAGGGTTGCAAGATATTAAGTAAGTTTTTAAGGTTATAAAATGAATTATGGGCTGGGTGTGGTGGCTCATGCCTATAATCTCAGCACTTTGAGAGACCAAGTTAGGAGGATCACTTGAGCTCAAGAGTTTAAGACCAGCCTGGGAAACATAAAAATAAAAATAAACATTAAAAATAAAATAAAAATAAAAACCATCTGGGTGTGGTGAGCTCCACCTGTAGTTCCAGCTATTAAGGAGGCTGAGGTGGGAGGATCCCTTAAGCCCAGGCGATCAAGGCTGCAATGAGCTATGATGGTGTCACTGCACTCCAGTCTGGGGAAAAGAGCAAGACCCTGTCTCAAAACTAATGATAAACTTAATTCACGTTGATGGCTGGAATCAAGATTTGTCTTCTTTTTTTTTTTCGAGACTTGTCCTGAGAGACAGATACAAGTCCTAATTCTTCTCTCTGGAAAAATCTTGTCTCAGATTTTACAAAGAGAGCCTTCATTTTAAGGGCTCACATCTTCAAGAAAAACTCACCTGATATTTGTACGTAAAGTAGCCCTACATGGCTTCTTCATAGTACTTTATTACTTTGTTTTTTATACTTTTCTTCATAGTTATTTAACTCTCTCTCTCTGTCGCATACACACATACACACACACACACACACACACAACTCACACACATAAAATATCAGATTCTCAACACACTATTGACATTTTGAACTTAATAATCATTTGTCGTGGATGGGGGCCATTCATACATAGCAGCAACTTTAGCACCCTTGGTCTCTACCTACTAGATGCCAATAGCATTTCCCTGCTAAAATAACAACTAAAAATTATGCCAGACATTGTCAAATGTCCTCTTGGGAGCAAAACAATCCCTAGTTGAGAACCAATAGTCTGTATCTATATCCATCCATATCCATACCTGTATCCAGATCTATCTACCAAGGATGCATGTGTGGTTTACGAGGGCTAAGATTTGTTAGTCTTGCTCACATCTTATCCCAGTGCTCAGAACAGTGCCTAACATATACTTAGCACAAAATGCAATAAATAGGCTGAGTGCAGTGGCTCATTCTGTAATTCCAGCACTTTGGGAGGCTGAGGCAGGAGGATCACTTGAGCCCAGAAGTTTGATACCAGCCTGGGCAACAAAGCAGGACCCCATTTCTACAAAAAAAAAAAATCAAAGAATTTCCCAGGCTTGGTGGCATGTACTTGTGATCCCAGCTACCTGGGAAGCTGAGGTGGGGTTGTGCATCGCTTGAGCCCAGAAGGTCCAGGCTGCAGTGAGCTATGACCATGCCACTGCACTCCAGCCTAGGTGACACTGCAAATCCCTGTCTCACAATAAAATGAAGTGAAATAAAATAAAAATTTGATGAATGAATAAATAAATGAGAGGAAGGGAAATATTTTTTATGGAGCATGTAGTTTATGCAATGTATATGTGTGTGTGTGTGTGTGTGTGTATATATGTATATATACACACACATATATATACACACATACACACACACACACACACACACACACACATATATATATATATATATATATATATACGTATATATAGTTTTTTTTTTTTTGAGACAAGAGTTTTGCTCTTTTTGCCCAGATTGGAGTGCAATGATGCAATCTCGGTTCAAGTGATTTTCCTGCCTCAGCCTCTTGAGTACAGAGGGGACTACAGGCGCCTGCCACCATGCCCAGCTCTTTGTTCTATATTTTTAATTAAAACCTTTTCTTCAAAATAACTTTGACATGGATAACAGTAAACTTATATCCCGGATGTCAAAACAGAGGCTCAGAGAGGATGACTTCCCTGGTTCACACAGCCAGACCTTGTGAGAGCTGACATTTCCACCTGGTTCTGTCTTCCCTGAAGTCCACTCTCCTTCTATGGCACCAAGTTGCAATAAAGGCCAAATATGATGAGACCTAGAGTTTAAGACTAAACAAATGAATCACTAATTGTCACTGCAGCATTGTGTAGGAAAAATGATTTGCCTACCATGTGCTGTCCAAAATAGAATTTTTGAGTTCAATTTCCCAATTTCTCTGCTTCCTACCATGGGTGATTTTGTTTTTTAAGTAAAATATTTAATAATATGCTTTGATTTATCACTTTCCCTCACTGTGTATCTAATTCATCAAAAGCACATAGACTTAAAGCTAGATATTGCCTCCACATCCCTGCTTTACCTGGTTCATGATATCTCTTTGGCCTCTTCTCACACACTTCTTTTCCTTCCTGCTCACTAATCTCTGGTCAGCTGGTCTTTTCTTTTCTCTGAGCATGCCAATGCCACACACATTAATGCCTTAAGCTTGTGGCCCTTGCTTTTCCCTATCTTTGAAATGCTGTTCAAATGCTTCTTTTGTAAATAAAGTTTTATTGCAACATAACCATGCCTATTCATTTACAAGTTACCCATGGCTGTTGTCATGTTCCAGTGGCAGAACTAAGTAATTGTGACAGTGGATGATGAGTGATAAGGAGGAAAGGAAACAATCTTTACAGAGTAGTTACGGTGCATCATTCAATGAGTTGTGCTAAGTGCTTTGCTCCAACTCTCTAGACTTGGATGCCAATGTTGAGTCTATAAATGACAAGCTGATGGATTTATGGGAATAAAACCCTATTCAAATATGAGCTAAGATATTACCCAGGAGAAAATGGAATGTGAAATGTTGAGAAAATATTACTTTATCAGCTTCAATCAGTTAAAATTAGGAGAGGGAAGATTGGCTTTTAAGGACCAGCTTCAAAATGGTACCCAACACTGTGACTAATCATTTCTCTGTTTCTCTCTATTAGAGAAAACTGCAGTTTTGAGGAAAATGAATTTTTCATTTGCTTAGCCACTCAGTAATGTAGACATTTTCCCCAAGTGGTTTATGACTCATTAGTTGCCCAGACAGAAGGGCTGGGTGAGCTTGACCAACAAGGTCTATCTACCATTCTTATCTCTCTCTACAGCTTTAAGTCATAATCTGAAAGCCAGCAATCTTCAACAAAAATATTATTTTCAAGCACTTTGGGAAAAACAGGCACCTTACTTGGTAGGGGCCTGGAAAGAAAATGAACAAATGCAATAACAAGGATTTTTCTCTTGATCCAAACTTCAAACATTAGACACATTGTAGTGAGTTTCCAATCTGTGAAGTATCTTTTAGGGTGTGGCTTCAGTACAACAGTGGAGTTTCTAATGTCCATTCCTTTTTTCTTAAATATGAAAGTTATATGACAATAATTATAATGATGGCAAAAATAATGATAAGAAAAGTAAGCTAAAAGCTATAAAAAACAATCCCAAGATGGCTTACTAACGTTCCTTTCTGTGGGGCAGGCCTTCTGGGGCTGACTCTAGCAACTAACTCAGAGCTGTAGGCTTCTTCCAGATTGTGATGTTCCATACACATCACCCAGCTTCTAGAGTTCATACAGAAGGGAAAGAGGAACATGGTAAAAGTTTACCATATATGAAATTCTTTGGCCCAGCTTTGACACATATCAGTTTTATTCATATTTCAATGGCCAGAAATAAGACCTCATAATTGGGTTAGATGCAAGGGAATTGGGAAATATAATCCCTGGCTTGGCAACTACTTCCAAACAACAACTCTATATTGTAGAAAGGGAACATGGGTCTTTGATTTTTTAATCTGTTTGTGTGTTGGAAACTTTCCAAAGTTTATCACATAATACCATTTTACTACAATTAAACAAAACTATAGTATTAACTGCTCTTTCTTCCCATTGAAAAGTATTGTAATATGAATTAAATAGGTTAAGAAATGCAAACTGTGTAGAAGAGTGAACTCCAATGAAACCCTGTTCTATGTTATTATTCAATGCAGTTCATTTGGTCTCATTGAAGTTTATTTAATGCTTATGCATCTGAAGAATTTGTTTCCCAGTTAGGACTGTGGTGATCTCTGTCTTCTTTATTATGAAATACATGAGGCAATCTAAGTTAATACTGAATAGAAGAGATGAAGGAATAGTCCACTTTTTGTTTAGTCATCAGCTTGTCCAGATTCATGAGACTGATAAATCCTCAGACCAAAGTGGTTTCTGTGGTGTCAGAATTACTGCTAGAAAAGCTCACCAAGTGGTCTCATATATTTAACTGTATTAATCTCCTATGGCTGCCATAACAAATTATTACAGACTTGATAGCTTAAGCAAGAGAAATTTACTGTTTAACAGTTCTAGAGGCCATAAATCTGAAATCGAAGTGCTGACAAGGTTGGTTCCTTCTGGAGACTCCAAGAGAGCATATGCTCCCTGTCCCTCTTCTAGCTTCTGGTGGTTGCTATAATCCTTTGGCACGTGGCTACATCATTCCAATATCTACCTTTGTCTTCTCTGTGACATTCTTCCTGTGTGTTTGTGTCCAAATTTCCCTCTTCTTATAAGGACACCAGCCATTGGTTTAAGGCTCACCTTAGTCTAGTATGACCTTACCGTAACTTGATTATATCTGCAAAGATTCTACTTTCAAATAAAGTTATATTCACAGAGCCTGCGAATTCAGACTTTAACATATCTTCAGACACAATTTCAACCCACAGCATTAACCAAAGTAATTTTACTAAGATATTTATAATATAATAATGCCAGATATTTATTATGTGCTTGCTATTCACCAGATATTGAGTTAGCTGTTGTTTTATTTAATCACAATACTCCTATATAGCAAGTCCTGTTATCACCATAATTATTATCACAAGGTTTCATGTGCAGACTGAGAATAAAGAAGTATAGTAACTTGCCCTAGGTGAGACAATGAATTGCCAGAGCTAGAACAGAAAAACGTCAGTGTTGAGCTCAGAGCCAAGGGTTTCATCCAATGTCCTGTGTAGTTGGTATCTGTTTTCAATGAGGTAATTGTTCCTGACACCAGTATAAATATAGATTATTTCTCCAGTTCAATTCCTGCATGTGGGAACCTTCGTTTGCTTCTGCCTCCTTTGCAGGTTTTCCATTTGAAACTTCCTGCCCCATGGGTATGTGTTTCCCAGTTTTCACCTCAGAATGATGCTGCTTTTCTCCAGGTCAGCTAATCACTGTCAAAGACAGTTGAAACTTTCCCTGGAGCTGTGCTCTTGCTCAGCGCCAATGTCCAATGCCAGCTTCCCCCTCAGAATCTCTGGCTGATGCACTGCTTATCTGCAGAGCAACAAGAGGCCGTTCTGCCCTTCCCATATAGCCTTAGTGTTTGTACAGTGCTTTACAGAGAACTTGTGTTATTATTCCTCCTACTTGCAGGGAAATCAGAAATTACTATTTTCGGGTGCAGCAAACTGAAATTTTTGTTCTTCATTTGAAGTTTTACAAATCACAACAATTTCCTGCTGTGACAAGCAAAAATAAACAAAAAAGTGAAGATACATAAAGGCATAGTTAATGATCCTTTCCATAGTGACTGCTCCACTTTCCAGCCTCTGGCATAGCCAATGTGAATAGCCTCATGTGCACCCTCCCATTTTCCTCCTTGTTCTGATACACACATGCCAACATGGAATAATGTTAGGGTTTAGTCTAATTACCTTTTAACCAAACAAGATATTACACATATTACCCTGAAACTTGCATTTTTCATGTGACAATGTGAATATAGCACACAGATCATGCATTTCCTTTTTGGACGTTTTGTTTTCCTTAGTCCACTTATTCTCTTTATGATATCATTCAGTATAGAAATCTCTAGATTGCTGATTCCAAATTTCTACCTCACAACAGGACCTTTGCCTGAATTTCAGACTTGTGTATCTAACTGCCTAATCATTGTTACTCTTTGCCTGTCTCGTAGATTTTTAAAAGTTAATCTGTTCACCATGGAGCTCCTAGTGTTCTTACCAATCCTGTCCCCACCAAGCTGGCTCTCCCTGCACTCTACCTTGTCTTAGTTTATGAAAATGCCCTCATTCCTCTGGTCAGCCTCCTAAAATCTTGTGAATCCTCTCTTTCTCTGCTATGCCACACTGAACCCTTGAAATCCCTTTTCCTCTTTCTTCAGGATGTATTCAGAGTCCAGTCACTTCTGACCTCCTTTGCTGTCTCCATTTTGGCTCAAGCCACTATATTTTCCCTCATATTGTTGCTTTGTTGCTACAACCTCTTCACTGACCTCTCTGCTTCCTCCTTCAGCAAGAATCTCTAGTCTGTATTCAAATATCCCTTATTAAAGGGCATCTTTCTAGATACTGTATTTATAATTGTAATATAATCTGCACCCACAGCATTTTGTACCTCTTTTCCAAGACTGATTTTTCTCCATAGCCCTTATTGATTTATAATAATAATTATAACTGTATAGAATAATTAGTATAAGTATATAGTAAAATAGAATGTTTTCATTACTCTGTCTACTCCATGATGGCTAGGACAATTGTACCTTTTCCTCTTACTGCTATACCCTCAGAAAAATACCTGGCACCTAGTAGGTCCTTGGTGAAAAATAGTTGGTCAGTTGATGGATGGATATTCCTACAAATCAGCAGACAGACACACACACTTAGATATTTATATATAAATAATAATGTATAAACACATATATGTGTATGTTTTGTTCTAATTTTTATAAACTGATATTTTACACAAATCAAATTATATATACTGTTTTATTAAGTATCATCTGTTTTTCCTTTTTCTCCTACCTTTTTTTCCAATTTATGCTATTTTTCTTTGCTATATATGTGCCCTCATGCCTAAACCCATGCTAATGACCAGAAAGGCATCTTTTTATGCATACTTTACTAATGCTTATATAACAATTTGCAAACAAATAGAGATGTATTCACCTCTAAATACATAAATAGAGATGAGAGATCATCGTTTACTTTAGAAAAACATCTTTATATCATAAATATTTATATAATTCTCCGCATCTTAGTTTTCTTATCATATTTAATAGAAATTACATCAACTTAACTGTTATTCCGCAAACTCATTTTTAATGGATGCTCAGTATTCTATGAGGTAGATGCACTAACATTTATTCCATCATACCGTACCAATGCATATGACTTTGGTTTCTAGTTTTCTTGCGCCAGTGAAACAATGTTACAAAATGTACCTTAAATAATTTTTTAAAAGTTCTGTAGGGTAGATTTATGAAAGTGAGATTTTTGGGTTGGAAGAGATTCCTGGGACAAAAGTGCATTTTTTATTTGAATAGATTTTGTCAGTTTTGTTTCCAAAACGGTTATCATGGGAAACGTTCCTACCAGTGTGTATGTGATCATATCCCCCATCATTGTCAGCAATCAGTGTTTTGCACTTTGTAACTTGTCAGCAGCTGGGTATGTTAATATCTTGTTGTTCCTTGCTTATAAGTGAGGCCAGCAGGTGGGTATAGTAATACCTTCTTGTTTATAAGTGAGGCCAGCAGATGGGTATATTAATACCTTCTTCCTTGTTTATAAGTGAACTTGAGTATCTTTTAAGTGAACTTGTCCACGTAAATTTTCTCTTCTCTAACTTGCACATATATAGACTGCATTATTTTATTTGTGATAATATATAATCACCCTACATATTGCAGATACTAGTCTTTTATCTGTTCATTGTGATTTTTCCCAATCTTATTTTTTTTATTAGCTATATGTTACATTTTGGCATACACTTTTCTTTCTTTCCTTCCTTCTTCCGTCTTCACCTCCCTCCTTCCCTCCCTTCCTTCTTTCCTTTCTTTCTTCCTTCCTTCTCTCTCCGTCTCTTCAGGGCCATCCTATGTCACCCAGGCCAGAAGGCAGTGATGTGATTGTAGTTCACTGCAACCTCAGCCTCCTGGACTCATGCATCCTCCTGCCTCAAACTTTCCAGCAATTAGGACCACAGCTACACATCGCCACACAAAAACAGTATTTTTTATTTTTGATGGCTGTATTAATCAAAGTCCTTCAGAAAGACAGAACCAACAGAACCTTTCTTACTTTTCTCCTTTCCTTTTCAGGGTCTCTGAAGATTCACATATTCCCTTTGGTGATTAGTAAAATGTTCTGCTGGTAATTCCAGGTTTGATTTCTCCTGTATGCCTTGTGGCCATAGCCAGAGCAGCAGATTCTGCCCTGGATGCAGCCCAGTGCCTGAACTCTGACTCCTGCTACAGCCCTGTGGTTCTGTTTGGGGTGGGAAAGAGTCATCTTCCTGGGGTTAGAACTATCTGTTTAGTTCCTCAAAGCAGGATTGCTGAACTCTGGAGAGGAGGAGGGTGGGCCCTGTAGACCTGGGTCCTGTAAACCTGTGTCTGAAATGCTCTTCTGCTCTTCATCCCTGATCTACCTTTCATTTTATAATAGGCTTAAAACAAAATCAGAGTCTTAAAACTAACCCAGATCTGATTCAGAGAATATTTTAATGCAATTATCTTTTTTTTTCACTGTGATGTATACTGTTATCATTATTATCATCATCAAATTTATCAAATTATGATTTAACATGTAGTTGATACATGACAAAAGTAGTTTCTGTTTAATGTTTATAGTAACATTGACAGTTAAATCTACCCATTGAGGGAATTGAGAGATCAGAGAGTCAGTGAAGAAGACAGCCTTGCTCAGAGCCAAGGGAACCTCTCCCTATTTCTCAGTCCTATTCCCAGTGTTCCAGGCTGATTTTCAGCCCCACAGCATTCTCTCCTGTTTCCTCCAGAAGATTTATCAGGTCTTCAAGCCAGGAGGCCTGTTGGTGGGCTGCTGTGGCTGTGCAAGGACCCTAAATCAGCAAACAGATTACCTCTTATCTCTTTCTTAATGTAGCAGAACCTGTTCCACTATACTCTCCTCATTTGTTGATGTTTCTTTCCCTGGCTAAACTGTGAGGAAGAAACTCTTGTTATTTTCATCCCTCGAGTCTTAGAGCCCAGCTTAGGGCCTAGCTTATTATACTGAACTAATCTGTTAGATAATCATGAAGATGAGACACAGGCTTGTCCTTTGCTTTGATCTAAGACGTTGGTCTGATTCAAGGACCCAAGAAAGTGCACCTTCGTAGACCTGTGACTATCATGAAGACAAAATAATCACCCTCCTTATCCTCAAGACTCTGGTCTTCAGTGGAACCGCCTTTATTGCTAATGAGTGAGAAATAGGACAGAAATAATAATTAAACATGAAGGAGATACAGGAGTGCCAGGAAAACAACCTATGTCTATGGTGCATAAATCACCACACCATACATAGTAGTCATTATTATTATTTCTATTGTAGTCATCATGTCTAATATGATGATAAACTAATTACATGAATTATCTCATTTAGGCTTCCTAAGACCTGACAAAAAGGCACTATTATTTTACCCATGTCATAGATAACAAACTCTAAAGCACAAAAGGGCTAAGTAGCTTACCAATAGTGCACTACAAATAAAGCTATGCTTTAAAACAAGTCAATATGACTCCAGGGCTCATGTCTTTAAAAGTGAGATGGCCAAACAATCCCATCATGACATTTCAGAAAATGTTCTGAAAGCCAAATAGGGCTTCACTTTATTTTGGCATTAACAGACTGGGCAGGATGATGGGAGTTAAATCAGAAGTGCCAGTCTCCAGTCCTGGTTCTGACAACTAATTTGCAAAGGCCATCTGGACTACAACTTCTTCAGCTTAGAATGATAGATGGAGAATGATAGATGGAGATAGCTGGTCATGGGAAAAAATATCATGGGTTTTGCAGACAGACAAAATTTAAAGTTGGTTTTGCCACATGCTGTGTGTTCTAGGACAGGTGACTTAATCCTTCTAAACATCTTTATTTCACATCTGGAGTGGACATATAAACCCCTATGATAAAAGCTGTCAGGGGGATAGTAAATTTTCTCTATAAAGAGAAAAGCTCAGGCACAGGGCAGTCGCTCAGACCACAATATGCTCCCGTCTTTTTGTGGGTAGCTTGTGTCCCCAGACCTCCTACCTCTCCTTTATGTCTATTTTTCTTTGTCCTTCTAATACAAGCAGCTCTCATGATCTGTGGCTGCAGGTTTATGCATTGGATGTTTGTGGAACTTGGTACCCTCGATCCTTGTTTTAACAATTTACTTTTCTTGACACAACCTTTGGCTGCCCTGGCTGTAGGATTTCCATGATGTCTCAGAAAGCTTTGAGGGAGTCTGAATAATTTGACAATCTTTCCCTTGTGAGGTTTTGGACTAAGGGAGTACAATGCAGAAAGGGAATAAAAACAAATCCTCAAGTGGAAAAAAATGCTCTATTTGTAGTCAACCTAGATTCCAATATCCACTAAGATACAGATCTCTGAGAATTTTGAGTTAGTGTATGATAAAGTCAGGATGAAGTGTAGTACCTTTTCTTCTTCAAATTTAAATACTGGGGCTCAGGGACTGAAACATGCATATACGGGAAGGAACATTTAGATGGGTGTCATATTTTCTTAGTATATTCACCCTGATGAACACATGAATGGGAAGAGGGAAGATAACAGGAGGACCAACCTTCCCTAGAGCTCAGGGCCTGCCCAGGAGAGTTTATTGCACCAGGAGACAGGGTGAGAAAATGATGGGGCAACCTGAGTTCCTGCCCAACAAGACACAGAGACCTGTCCTCCAGTAAATGTGACCCAATGAACATATGGCTTCTGGTCAGTGAACTTAATGATGCCTCCTTCTGAGAGAGGTATTCAGGGAGGAATAGAGAGAGGTGGGCCTGGCATGAGGGTAGAGTGGTAGAAATTTCCTCCTCCACAACTTATTAATCAGAAAGGACTCTTCAATGCATTTCCTTTTCAAATGACTGCATAATTCACTTGTTAAATTTCTAGATTATCAAGCTGGAAAGGATCATTCAGAACATCTAGTCTATCAACAACTTTTGGATAAATAAAGTAACCGCTGAAAAGAAGAAATGATTTACCTAAAGAATTCCAGAGTTCTGGGTTGCTCCACCAGCATTTTCCCTTATAGGAGCGTCCACCTCTCAATCTTGAAGTGCTATTACGTGTTTTCTCTTTATTCCATTTTTTCTTATGCTTGTTTCTTCTTTTCCCTTCTACACTTTTTTCTTTCCATTCAACCCTAATCTATAACCCACTGATAACCAGAAAGGATTTACTCATATACACAGAAAACTGTTAAAAGGGCAGCTGATTTCTAAGTACATATCCAATATAAATACATGTTGATAGTCACCAGGATAAGGATAAGTAGATATGAATCTTCCCATCCATTTTATTTGTAAAACCCCCAACTAGAAATTACTCTTATGCCCACAACAGAAGCATGGATAAAACATTGCAATGTATTCACACAATGGAATACTACACAGCAATACAAAGGATAAACTACTAGCACACACAATAACATGGAAGTACTTTGAAAAAATTATATTAAGTAAGAGAAAGCAGACACAGAGGATTATATACTCTATGATTTCATTTATATGAGCTTCAAGAATGACCAAAACTAATCTATGGTGATAGAAGTTGAAATAATTGGGGTGGAATTGGGAGCTATTGACTGGGAAGGGGTGCAGTGTAACTCTATTGTTTCATGGGTGAATGCATGTGCAAAAATTATCTGGCTTTGAACTTTATAGTATATTAATTATTATTATTATTTGAGTTGGAGTCTCACTCTTTTACCCAGGCTGGAGTGCAGTGGTGCAATCTCAGCTTGTTGCAACTTCCACCTCCTGGGTTCAAATGATTTTCCCACCTCAGCCCGCAATTAGCTGGGATTGCAGATGTGCACCACCACACCTGGCTAGCTTTTTGTATTTTTAGAAAAGACGGGGTTTCATCTTGTTGGCCAGGCTGGTCTTAAACTCCTGACTTCAAGTGATCTGACCACCTCGGCCTCCCAAAGTGCTGGGATTACAGGCATGAGCCACAGTGCTTGGCCTATAGTATATTAATTATATCTATGTTTAAAAAAATCTGTAAGAAGCACTGGAACAGCAAAAACTTTGCAAATATGGAGGGGGATTAACATATCCAAACCTGGGCTAATAAAGTTACTGTCATTGAATATAAAATTTAATTTTGAGGTAGTAGCCAATGAAAAAATTCCTAATGATTTTCATTCCCATTTTAAAAATAAAATGGTCAGAAGATAAATATTTTAAAAGAGATTTTGTCTTTCTAAAATCCATTTATCATACAGTCTTTTAAATAAAAGACATTGACCAATATAATGGGGAAAACTTCTGATAATAATTCTGCAGAAATATTCAGATATCTTAATAGACTCATTTTTTTTCTACCAAGCTTTTATAAAGCTACCATTTATAAGGAAGAACAATGAATTTTTTAAGAGAAAAAGAAGCTAATGAGATTCAAGTAGAGAATCAGTTACCTAATTCCCAAGAGACAGAGCTTAGACTAAAAATTCTCAACTATAGTGTACACACACACACACACGAGTCACCCAGAGATCTTGTTAAAATGCTGCCTCTGATTTAGCAGGTCAGAGTGCAGCTGAGATTCTATGATTTTAGCAAATACCCAGGAGGTTGCTTTTGCTACCAGAACAAGCACCACAGTTTGAGTAACAAGGACTTATACCACTCAGGAAGTGTTTGCCCATCTGTATTAGTCTGTTTTCATGCTGCTGATAAAGACATGACCAAGACTGGGCAATTTACAGAAGAAAGAGGTTTAATAAACTCACAGTTCCATGTACCTGGGAGGCCTCACAATCATGGTGGAAGGTGAAAGGCACATCTCACATGGCAGCAGACAAGAGAAGAAAGCTCGTGCAGGGAAACCCTCCTTTATAAAATGATCAGATCTCAGGAGACGTATTGACTATCATGAGAAGAGCACAGGAAAGATCTGCCCTCATGATTTCATTACCTCCCACCAAGTCCCTCCCATGACAAGTGGGAATTGTGGGAGCTACAATTCAAGATGAGATTTGGGTGGGGACACAGCCAAATCATATCACTATCATTTGTGTTATTGTGTTGAAATTATTTGTTGAAAATCAGATTTCTGAGCTCCTTCACCATAGGAAGAGGGGCCATGGATACTGCTGCCTTTATAAAAAAATGAAACTCTTTTTTTTTTGTACCAGTACCATGCTGTTTTGATTACTATGGTCCTGTGGTATAGTTTGAAGTTGGGTGGCATGATGCCTCCAGCTTTGTTCTTTTTGCTTGAATTTTCTTGGTTATTTGGGATCTTTTTTGGTTCCATATGAATTTCATAATAGTTTTTTCCTAGTTCTGTGAAACGTGTTGTTGGTAGTTTGATAATAATTGCATTGAATCTCTAAATTGCTTTGGGCAGTGTGGCCATTTTTAATGATATCGACTCTTCCTATGCATGAGCATGGCATGTTTTTCCATTTGTGTGTATCATGTGTGATTTCTTTGAACAGTGTTTTGTAGTTATCATTGTGCAGATCTTTTACCTTCCTACTTGGCTGAATTCCTTGGTATTTTATTATTTTTTGGCAATTGTGAATAGGATTGCCTTCCTGGTTTGGTATAAAATTCTGACATACACTAAAATTTTGGAGCAACTAACTTAGAGAAATTGGTTTATCACATGCCCCTTAAATTATAATTCTCCAGGAAGTATATATTTTGTAACCAGTTTCATAAATCAGTAAAATGTGAAAGAAAAGGTAAAGAACATATTTTTAACCTTTCAGAGACATCATTCACTTATTGGATATGCAATTTACTTTAGTTGATTCAATCCTCATAAATATTCTATGAGGTAGGTGTTATTGTTCATATTTTAGAATTAAAAATAATAATCATCATTGAGCATTGAATGTGTCCTAAATATTCTGCTAAAGGCTTTAAAAGCATGACCTCAAAGAGTAGGCAAATGAAATAGGCACTGGTTTCATCTTCTCCACTTTACAGTTGATGAATTGAAGACTTAGGGAGATTACTTCAGAATCTATGTGACTTTCTAGTGCTCAAGCCTCACCACTGCACATAGGACCTTCCTGCACTGACTGACATTGCATAGGAAGCCGTGGGGCAAGCATCTAACTAAGACTGTTTTAGATTCTATTTTTGTTTCTTTTAACTATAACAATTTGGCCAGCGGACACATTTTATTTTCCTTTCATTTCACTATTGCGACTCCATCTTTCAATTATTTTACTTTGAGGAGTACCAGTGAGAAGACACAGGGACTCAGACTATAATTACTAACATCTGTATAGCATTTTACAGTTTCCAGATTATGTACAAAATACTTTGGCGGATTTGATCCCCAAACCACATGTAGCCTTTAAGATCCAGGAAAACTGAGGTCCAGGAAAATGTAATTGACTTATCTGGGATTTAGACTCTAACATTTATTTTCCAAATCTGTAAGCTCCCACTAGACTAGTCTGTCACGTGGGAGGGGTGGAAGAAGAGCCAAAAAAATAGTGTGGGAGACAGGGAAGAGCCATCACTTGGCGGCCGCTGTGTGGTGTGCCAGTCCTTGTCCTGCCACCAGTTCCACAAAACCTCAGGAGATTTGGTTTCCCTTTTAAGGCCATAAGATTTGAATCTTAAAAGGAAGGTTTAGAATAGACCAGCTATTTTCAAATAGTGTTGGTTCATTTTTATCAAAATCTTTTCTTTAAAAGAAGCCTTACAACAGACCACTGACTCATGAAACAAATCTTACAGCAGGCACTTAACAATTGGACTGCCAGGAACCTACCTGTTCCATTCTAGGGCGAGATAAGGATTGTTTGTTTGTTATTTTTCACTGAGTACTAAATCAGTGTATGCCACATAACAGGTACTCATTACATGCTTGTTGAATGAATAAGACTTTTTTATGGACTTTGTGGCACAGCAAAGAGACCACTGAATCAACAGGTCTGAAGTTTTCCTGTGGTTCTAGAAGGCCACATTTCTGGGAAACTAAAACCTCTTGTAAGAGTTCAGATCTAAGAGATTTTTCTGAATGTCCCTTTATATACAAGGACCTCAGATGTTTCCAGACAAACTAATTTCCACTAGTACAGAATTCTGCATTACTATTTTTCACATCGTTTTATATAATTGATTTAAGAATTGGATACTTTTGCCTGCATTGTTTCTCAAGAAAATACCAACTAAAGAGCAAAACAAAATAGACAAAAACTGAATTTACTTTGTCTTTGTTTTTTCCTTTGTCATGACTTCTGTGCATAAATCCCTTTCTTTACTCTTCTGAAAGGTTCTGGATTATCATGGAACTAGTCTTCTTTTTTGGGAAGGAAGGTATGTTGTCTGCAGATCTGACCATGCCACAGTCAATACTTTATTTCTTTTGTTTTTAGATTAAAAGAAAAAACATTTTAGTATAAAATGTTTTTTAAATGCCAAAAAGGAGAAAGAATAGTCCAGCAAATCTTTACATATTCACTATATTTTACAGTTGCCAAGAGTTTGTCATATTTATGTTATATCCATTTTTCTTTTCTTTTTGCTTTCTTTGTGAAGGATTTCAAAGCAACTCAGATATCATGTAATTTCAATCCTACTTTAGCATACTACAAACATTTAGTTTTCTTTTATTTGGGACCAAACAATTTATCTTAAACTTTGGGTAGGAGAGCAAACATAGCTCACTTTCACCTATATTTTTAAGTGACCTCAGTTATTTAATAAGATACATTGATAACAGTGATTGCTCACATTTTCATAAAGCTTTGTCTTTATTCATGCACACATGTGTGCACAGTGCTATGCAAAGGACACAATCCTTATGTTCTTCTTTAATCCCTCTGCCTACTTCCTAAGACGGACTACTTCTCTCTCTATTTTACCTATGAGAGAACTGAAGCTAGAAAATAAAGGATGTTGATTTGACTCCACAGCCTTTGCTTTGCACAGCATGCCATATTGCCACTTGGAAATTTGTCTTTACTTATGATACACAGATTTCTTCTTTGCTGTTGTAGAATTGCAGTATGTGCTATAAGGACCTTAGAAATTACCTGAGGCAACAATGCCCATCAGTAGCTCACCATTAGAATTACCCCATTCCCAGGCACTTTTGTAGATCAGTTAAACCAGGATTGCTGGAAGAAGGATCCTGCTCCAGAATTTGTAGAAGCTCCCTAGCTAATAGCCAGGGCTAGGGACCATTAATATACTCTAAGACAATCTCCTAAATATTACAACTAGATTAAGGTCTATTGAAATAAAAGGATGTATTCAATATCTCCTAGTTCACTCCTGGAAGATCTAGGCTGAGAGTCCAGGCATAAAGAATTGAGACATTCTCCCTTGGGTTCTTCTTTTTACTGCATCGAAAGGAGGCACAGAGAATATTTCTTAGGTCATTTTTGATAACACATTCTTTTATCTATTTTCAGAGACTTAACTGTTCAGTCCACTCTGATGACTCCTAAATCATTGCTGGCCAAGCTGTTTTCTTTGTTCCCATGCAGCCAAATCCTGGCCACCTGTGCTGATATTTATGGTAGTTTGGCAACTTCATTGTGCTTTGGAATGTCATCATATAGTACTTGGGCACATGGAATTAACATTCTTTATTAGCAACAGAGTGTGATGGGAATCTTTGATTTAGTTCATGAATCTGTGTGTTAAGAGGACCATATCTGAGACAGAGTTCATCTAGAAGAGTGTCTTTCAAATTGCTGGTTGTTGTACATTAGCAGATTCTGAAATAAATGTGTGAGTCATGACCAGAATCTAAAATAAATAAATAAATAAATAAGAAAGAAAAGAAAATGAGAGTTCATTGGACAGAATATGTGGTGTGTGTGTGTGTGTGTGTGTGTGTGTGTGTGTGTGTGTGTGTGTGTGTATGGTTAGTATGTATACAGTTGACCCTTGCTCTGCAGGTCTGTTTAGATGTGGATTGTTTTCAATAAATATATTTAAAAAACTTTTGAGACAGGTTACAGTTTGGAAAACTGGAAGATGAACTGAGTAGCCTAGAAATATCAAAAAAATAAGAAAAAGTTAAGCATATGACAAATGCATAAAATAGTAGATACTAGTCTAAAATAGATTTTAGGCATTTGCCACCATAAATGTACATAAATCTATTTTATGATGCCACTTGCAGTTAGACAAATGTAAACAAATGCCAAGATGCAAGATTACATTATAACTGCATAAAATTAAATATAATAATACTGTACCACTGTAATAATTTTGTGGTCACTTTCTATGCCATTCTGGTGAGCTCAAGTTTTGGGAATATACACTTAAAATGCCAAGTGATGCTAATCATCTCTGCATGAGCAGTTCATCTCTCCATTAAATTGTGTATCACAGTGAAAAGCAATTTCTTGTAGTTCTTATGTGTTTTTCATCATGTTTAGTGCAATACTAAGTGACATGGGACTCATATGAAGGCAGTGCCAGTAATGATGCTGGAAATGTTCCCAAGAAGCAGAGAAAAGTCACAATGTGATATACAAGAAAAAGTTGAATTGCTTGATATGGACCATTGATGGAGGACTGCAGCTGCAGTTGCTGCCATTTTAGACTGTTCATTTTATAAACTTACAGAATCAATAAATACAGTATAGTGCTGGAAACATATTTTCTCATGATTTTTAATAATACTTTATTTTCTCTAGCTTACTTTATTGTAGAATACTGTATATAGCAAGATGGCTGAATAGGAACAGCTATGGAGTGTAGTTCCCAGCAAGAATGCAAGGGTGAGTGATCACAGCATTTCCAAATGCATTGTTACTGCCCACAGACCAGCAGATTCCCTGGGCAGAAAAGCGCCACAAGTCTCCAGCATGGCTATTTCAGCTGGTGCAGTGAGTCTCCACACAAAAACTCACACAAATCTGGGTGCGTTTCAACTAGTGCCTGGAATGCCTGGGAGACAGAGTCACCCACTCAACTGAAAAAAAGGGGGCTGAAACAGGGAGCCTGATGATCTGGCTCAGCAGGTTCCACCCCCACAAAGACCAACAATCTGAAACACTCTGGACTGACAGTTTCCAAGGAAGCACAGCTGGACCTGGGATGGTCCAGCTCTGTGGGGGAAAGGTGTCTGCCATTACTGAGGCAGTCCACCACTACCAAGGCACCCTGCCATTACTGAGGCAGTCAACCATTACAGAAACAGTTCACCATTACTGAGGCAGTCCGCCATTACCAAGGTAGTCAACCATTACAGAAACAGTTCGCCATTACTGAGGCAGATTGCCATTACCGAGGCAGTTCTAACTATACCTCTATAAACAAAACTGCAAGAAAGTTCACATAGCAGCTGGGCAGAGCCCATGGCAGCTCAGCAACACCTCTATTGGCAGACTGTGACTAGGCTACCTCCTCACTGGGCAGGGCATCTCTGAAAAAAGGCAGCAGCACATCAGGAACTTATAAATAAAGCCCCACCTTCCCAGGACAGAGCACCTGGGAAAAAAAGGTGGTTATGAGTTCCACTACAGCAGACTTAAACATACCTGCCCAGCAGCTCTGAATGGAAGAATGGACCTCACAGCTCAGCACTTGAGCTCCTATGAGGGACAGACTGCCTCCTCAAGCAGCTCCCCAACCCCTGTATAACCAAAGAGACACCTCATAAAGGAAAGCTCAGGCTGACATCTGGTGGGTATCCTTCTGGGACAAAGATAACAGAAAAAGAAACTGCCAGCAACCATTACTGTTCTGCAGCTGCTGGTAATCCCCAGGCAAGCAGGGTCTGGAGCGGACCTCCACCAGTCTCACGGCAGAAGGGCCTGACTATTAGAAAGAAAACTAAAAAAACAGAAAGAAATAACTTCATCATCAACAAAAAGGACATTCACTCAGAGACCCCATCTGAAAGTCACCAACTACAAAGACCACAGGTAGATAAATCCACAAAGATGGGAAGAAACCAATGCAAAAAAGATGGAAACACCCAAAACCAGAACGCCTCTCATCCTCCAAGGGATCACAACTCCTCACCAGCAAGGGAACAAGGCTGGATGGAGAATGAATCTGATGAATTCACAGAAACAGGCTTCAGAAAGTGTATAACAAACTTTTCTGAGCTAAAAGAACATGTTCTAACCCAATGCAAAGAAACTAAGCACCTTGAAAAAAGGTTTGATGAAATGCTAATGAGAATAAACAGCCTGGAGAAGAATATAAATGAATTGATGGAGCTGCAAAATGCAACACAAGAACTTCACGAAGCATACACAAGTTTCAGTAGCTGAATTGACCAAGCAGAAGAAAGGATATCAGAGAATGAAGATCAACTCAATGAAGTAAAATGAGAAGGTATGATGAGAGAAAAAAAAGTAAAAAGAAATGAACAAAGCCTTCAAGAAATATGGGATTATGTGAAAAAACCTAATCTACCTTTGACAGGTGTACCTGAATGTGACAGAGAGAATGAATCTGAGCTGGAAAATACTCTTCAGGATATTATCCAGGAGAACTTCCCCAACCTAGCAAGGCAGGTGAACATTCAAGTCCAGGAAATACAGAGAACACCACAGAGATATTCCTCAAGAAGAGCAACCCCAAGGCACATAATCCTCAGATTCACCAGGGTTGAAATGAAGGAAAAAAATGCTAAGGGGAACCAGAGGGAAAGGTCGGGTTAACCACAAAGGGAAGCCCATCAGACTCACAGTGGATCTCTCCACAGAAACCCTACAAGCCAGAAGAGAGAGGGGGCCAATATTCAACATCCTTAAAGAACTTTCAACCTAGAATTTCATATCCAGCAAAACTAAGCTTCATAAGCAAAGGAGAAATAAAATCCTTTACAAACAAGCAATTACTCAGAGATTACATCACCACCAGGCCAGCCTTACAAGAGCTCCTGAAAGAGGCACTAAACATAGAAAGAAAAAACTAGTACCAGCCTCTCCATAAACATACCAAATGGTAAAGAGCATCGAAACAATGAAGAAACTTCCTCAACTGATGGGCAAAACAACCAGCTAGCATCAAAATGGCAGGATCAAATTCACACATAACAATATGACCCTTAAATGTAAATGGTCAAAATGACCCAATCAAAA
>CAUYQU010006562.1:0-13752 GCA_963574635.1 Cheracebus regulus
CCTGTATCCATGTGTTCTCATTGTTCAACTTCTGTTTATGAATGAGAACATGTGGTGTTTGTATATTAACTCATTCTTTTTTATGGCTGCATAGTATTCCATGGTGTATATGTGCCACATTTTCTTTATCCAGTCTATCATTGATGGATATTTGGGTTGGTTCCAAGTCTTTGCTATTGTGAACAGTGCTGTGGTAAACATATGTGTGCATGTGTCTTTATAGTAGAATGATTTATAATCCTTTGGGTATATACCCAGTAATGGGATTGCTGTGTCAAATGGTATTTCTGGTTCTAGATTCTTGAGGAATCACCACACTATCTTCCACAGTAGTTGAACTAATTTACACTCCCACCAACAGTGTAAAAGCATTCTTATTTCTCCACATCCTCTCTAGCATCTGTTGTTTCCTGACTTTTTAATGATTGCCATTCTAACTGGCATGAGATGGTATCTCAGTGTGGGTTTGATTTGCATTTCTCTAATGACCAATAATGAGGAGTCTTTTTTCATATATTTGTTGGCTGCATATATATCTTCTTTTGAGAAGTGTCTGTTCATATCCTTTGCCCATGTTTTGATAGGGTTGTTTTTTTCTTGTAAATTTGTTTAAGTTCTTTGTAGATTCTGGATATTAGCCCTTTGTCAGATGGATAGATAGCAGAAATTTTCTCACATTCTGTAGGTTGCCTGTTCTATCTGATGATAGTTTCTTTTGTTGTGCAGAAGCTGTTTAGTTTAATTACATCCCATTTGTCATTTTGGCTTTTGTTGCCATTGCTTTTGATGTTTTAGTCATGAAGTCTTTTCCCATGCCTATGTCCTGAATGATATTGCCTAGGTTATCTTCTAGGGTTTTTATGGTTTTAGGTCTTTTTTATGTAAGGTGTAAGGAAGGGATCCAGTTTCAGCTTTCTGCATATGGCTAGCCAGTTTTCCCAACACCATTTATCAAATAGGGAATCCTTTCCCCATTGCTTATTTTTGTAAGGTTTGTCAAAGATCAGATGGTTGTAGATGTGTGGTGTTATTTCTGAGGCCTCTGTTCTGTTCTATCAGTCTATGTATCTGTTTTGGCACCAGTACCATGCTGTTTTGGTTACTGTAGCCTTGTAGTATAGTTTGAAGTCAGGTAGCGTGATGCCTCCAGGTTTGTTCTTTTTTACCTCATGTTGTCTTGGCTACGTGAGCTCTGTTTTGGTTCCATATGAAATTTAAAGTAGTTTTTTTCTAATTCTGTGAAGAAAATCAGTGGTAGCTTGATGGGGATAGCATTGAATCTATAAATTACTTTGGGCAGTATGGCCATTTTCTTGATGTTGATTCTTCCTATTCATGAGGATAGAATGTTTTTCCTTTTGTTGGTGTACTCTATTATTTCCTTGAACAGTGGTTTATAGTTCTCCTTGAAGAGGTCCTTTACATTCCTTATAAGTTGTATTCCTAGGTATTTTGTTCTCTTTGTAGCAACTGTGAATGGGAGTTCACTCATGAGTTGGCTCTCTGTTTGTCTCTTATTGGTGTACAGGAATGCTTGTGCTTTCTGCACGTTGATTTTGTATCCTGAGGCTTTGCTGAGGTTACTTATCAGCTTAAGATTTTGGGCTGAGATGATGGGGCTTTCTAAATATACAGTCCTGACATCTGCAAACAGAGACAGTTTGACTTACTGTCTTCCTAATTGAATGCCCTTTCTTTCTTTCTCTTGCCTTATTGCCCTGGTCAGAACTTCCAGCACTCTGTTGAATAGGAGTGGTGAGAGAGGGCATCCTTGTCTTGTGCCAGTTTTCAAAGGGAATGCTTCCAGTTTTTGCCCATTCAGTATGATATTGGCTGTGGGTTTGTCATATATAGCTCTTGTTCTTTTGAGATTCGTTCCATCAATACCTAGTTTATTGAGAGTTTTTAGCATGAAGCAGTGTTGAATTTTATCAAAGGCCTTTTCTGCATCTATTGAGATAATCATGTGTTTCTTGTCATTGGTTCAGTTTATGTGATGGATTACATTTATGATTTATGTATGTTGAACCAGCCTTGCATCCCAGGGATGAAGCCACCTTGATTATGATGGATAAGCTTTTTGATGTGCTGTTGGATTCAGTTTGCCAGTATTTTATTGAGGATTTTTGCATCAGTGTTCATCAGGGATATTGGCCTGAAATTTTTATTTTTTGTTGTGTCTCTGTCAGGTTTTGGTATTAGGATGACACAGATCTCATAAAATCAGGGAGGATTCCCTCTTTTTCCATTGTTTACAGTAATTTCAGAAGGAATAGTACCAGCTCCTCTTTGTACCTCTGGTAGAATTTGGCTGTGAATCTGTCTGGTCCTGATCCTTTTTTGGTTGGTAGGCTAGTTAATTACTGCTTCAATTTCAGAACTTCTTATTGGTCTATTCAGGGATTCGACTTCTTCCTGATTTAGTCTTGAGAGGGTATATATGTCCAGGAATTTATCCATTTCTTCTAGATTTTCTAGTTTATTTCTGTAGAGGTGTTTATAGTATTCTCTGATGGTGGTTTGTATTTGTGTGGGATCACTGGTGATATCCCCTTTATCATTTTTGATGGTTACTTCTTTTCTTCTTCTTCTTCTTTTTTTTTTTTTAGATGTAGTCTTGCTCTGTCACCCAGGCTAGAGTGCAGTGGTGCTATCTCAGCTCACTGCAACCTCCACCTCCCAGATTCAAGTGATTCTCCTGCGTTGGCCTCCCACGTAGTTAGGATTACAGGTGGTCATCACCACACTTGGCTAATTTTTTTGTGTGTATTTTTAGTAGAGACAGAGTTTCACCATCTTAGCCAGGGTGATCTCAAACTCCTGACCTCATGCTCCACCCACCTCAGCCTCCCAAAATGCTGGGATTGCAGGTGTGAGCCACTGTGCCCAACCTCTTTTCTTCTTCATTTGTCTGGCTAGCAGTCTGTCTGTTTTGTTGATCTTTCCAGAAAACCAGCTGCTGGATTCATTGATTTTTTGAAGGGTCTTTGGTATCTCTATCTCATTCAGTTCTGCTCTGATCTTAGTTATTTCTTGTCTTCTGCTAGCTTTTGAATTGTTGGCTCTTGCTTCTCTAGTTCTTTTGTGATATTAGGTTATTGATTTTAGATCTTTCCTGCTTTCTCTTGTGGCCATTTAGTGCTATAAATTTCCCTATACTGCTTTGGCTGTGTCCCAGAGTTTCTTGTACGTTGTGTCTTTGTTCTTACTGGTTTCAAAGAACTTATTTTTTTCTGCCTTAATTTTGTTATTTGCCCAGTAGTCATTCAGGAGCAAGTTGTTCAGTTTCCATATAGTTGTGTGGTTTTGAGGTTTTGAGTGAGTTTCTTGATACTGTGTTCTAATTTGATTGCATTGTGGTCTGAGAGACTGTTATGATTTCCCTTCTTTGCATTTGCTGAGGAGTGTTTTACTTCCAATTATGCGATCAATTTGAGATAAGTGCGATGTAGTGCTGAGAAGAATGTATATCCAATTAGGGGTGGAGAATTCTGTAGATGTCTATTAGGTCTGCTTGGTCCAGAACTGAGTTCAAGTCCTGAATATCCTTGTTAGTTTTCTGTCTTGTTGATCTGTGTAATATTGACAGTGGGGTGTTAAAGTCTCCCACAATTATTGTGTGAGAGTCTGAGTCTCTTTGTAGGTCTCTAAGAACTTGCTTTATGAATCTTGGTGCTCCTGTATTGGATGCATATATATTTAGGATAGTTAGATCTTCCTGTTGCATTGATCCTTTTACCATCATATAATGCCCTTCTTTGTCTTTTTTTATCTTTGTTGGATTAAAGTCTGTTTTATCAGAGACTAGGATTGCAACACTTGCTTTTTTTTTGTTCTTTTCATTTGCTTGGTAAATATTCCTCTATCCCTTTATTTTGAGCCTATTTGTGTCTTTGCACATGAAATGGGTCTCCTGAATATAGCGTACGGAATGGGTCTTGACTCTATCCAATTTACCAGTCTTACATTTAAGGTTAATATTATATGTGAATTTGATCCTGTCATTATGATGCTAGTTATTTTGCTTATTAGTTGATGCAATTTCTTCATAGTGTCAGTGGTCTTTACAATTCGATATGTTTTTGCAGTGGCTGGTACCAGTTTTTTCTTTCCATATTTAGTGCTTCCTTCAGTAGCTCTTGTAAGGCAGGCCTGGTGGTGACAAAATCTCTCATCATTTGCTTGTCTGTAAAGGATTTTATTTCTCCTTCACTTATGAAGGTTAGTTTGGCTGGATATGAAATTCTGTGTTGAAAATTATTTAAGAATTTTGAATATTGGCCCCCACTCTCTTCTGGCTTGTAGGGTTTCTGCTAAGAGATTTGCTGTTAGTCGGATAGCTTTCCTCTGTGGGTAACCCGACCTTTCTCTGTGGCTGCCCTTAACACTTTTTCCTTCATTTCAGCCTTGGTGAATCTGACGACTGTGTGTCTTGGGGTTGCTCTTCTTGAGGAGTATCTTTGTGGTGGTCTCTGTATTTCCTAAACTTGAATATTGGCCTGTCTTGCTAGGTTGGGGGAGTTCTGGATAATATCCTGAAGAATGTTTTCCAACTTGGTTCCATTCTCCCTGTCACTTTCAGGTACACCAGTCAAACATAGGTTTGGTCTTTTCACGTAGTCCCATATTTGTTGTAGTCTTTGTTCATTCCTTTCATTCTTTTTTCTCTAATCTTGTCTTCATAGTTTATTTCATCGAGTTGATCTTCAGTCTCTGATATCCTTTCTTCTGCTTGATGGATTTGGCTACTGAATCTTGTGTATGCTTCACAAAGTTCTCAGGCTGTGTTTTTCAGCTCCATCAGGTCATTTATGTTCTTCTCTAAGCTGGTTATTCTAGTTAGCAATTCGTCTAACCTTTTTTCGAGATCTTCTTTGTGTTGGGTTAAAACATGCTACTTTAACTTGGAGGAGTTATTATCCACCTTCTGAAGCCTACTTCTGTCAATTTGTCAAACTCATTCTCCATCCAGTTTTGTTCCCTTGCTGTTGCAGAATTGTGATCCTTTGGAGGAGAAGAGGCATTCTGGTTTTTGGAATTTTCAGCGTTTTTACATTGGTTGTTTTCCTCATCTTTGTGGATTTATCTACCTTTGGTCTTTGATGTTGGTGAGCTTTGGATGGAGTTTCTGTGTGGCCCTCCTTTTGGTTGATGTTGATGCTATTCCTTTTTGTTTGTTAGTTTTCCTTCTAACAGGCTCCTCTGCTGGAGTTTTCTGGAGGTCCACTCCAGACCCTCTGCCTGTATCACCAGTGGAGCCTGCATGCAGAACAGCAAAGATTGTTGCCTTCCTCTGGAAGCTTCGTCCCAGAGGGGAACCCACCAGATGCCAGCCAGAGCTCGCCTGTATGAGGTGTCTGTTGACCCCTGCTTGTAGGTGTCTCCCAGGCAGGAGGCACGGGGGTCAGGGACCCATTTGAGGAAGCAGTCTGTCCTTAGCAGAAATCCAGTGCTGTGCTGGGAGATCCTTCAGAGGAAAAGATCTTTCTCTTCAGAGCCAGCAGGCAGGAACATTTAAGTCTGTTGAAGCTGCGCCCACAGCATTATTGTGAGCCTACCCACCGACCCCTGGCCCCAGCAATGTAGAACTGTAAGTCCATTAAACCTCTTTCCTTTGTAAATTGCCCAGTCTCGGGTATGTCTTTATCAGCAGCATGAAAACAGACTAATACATGCCCAGATTAAAAATGGTATTCTGCTCTTGGTCCTGGGTTTGGGAAAATGTCTGCAGCTTTCCCCAGTGTCCTTTCCTCATAGCGTCTCCAAGCCTTCCCCCAAGTTAACTCCAGGGATTGGGAGAAATAAAGTGCTCTCCTTCAGCCAGGATAGCTTGGGACCCCGGTGGACAGATGAATCCCAGAGGGAAGTTCTTTGCCTCTCTCACATACCTGAGCTTCACTCACTTTTATCAGCCAGACACTATCATGGGGGCTATTTGTCAGCATTCTCCTCCTTGGAATCTGGGGTGTCTTTTATGATTCTGGTGGATTGCTGTTTTCTCTTTATGCCCTATCTTGTGATTTCCAAGTGGCTGAGGCATCCTCAAATCCTCTAATCCACCATCTTGGGGAAGCAGAAAACCAAAAGCAAATATTTATTGAATAACCAAAGTACTCACAGCATTATACTAGGTTGTGTAGGGGGAAGAAATAATATAGATATAACTCTCTCTTTAAGGAGTTTACTAGTTGGGGAGAAGCAGCATGTATTTTATGGTGATGTTTCATTCATTCTGAGTTGTGCATTTTTTTCAACTAACATCTCTGAAATCAATATAGGTCCTAAAATTTCAGTTAGGTAGACATTAATCGTGACATTTGTCATTGCCTTCTTGTGTGTGAACTTGTCATAGCTGTATTATAAATTTAATTGAATTCTGTGAGCTGGGTTCCATATTTGTGATTATAATTACCGGGTAAATATCTTCAAAAGGATCTCACTGTGATACGACAGCAAAACAGAAGGGCACAAAAAAAGCACAGTTACATATGATAAAAGTCTATGTCTTCACCAGTTTTAAAGAGTCTTCCTATAAGTTTAAAATAAAAATTCCAATTGGAAAAAGGAAGATAAAGATTCATCAGTAGTATATTTTTGATGTCCAAAATGTTTTTCTGAAAAATGATGAAGTCTTGAATTTGATGGAATACACTTGATTATAGAGTCCTTATAGTCTTTTGTGTTCTAAATATACTCATCCCTTGATATCCATGGGAGGTTTTGTTCCAGCCCCTCAAACCCACCTCCCGACCCTGTCAGGAATACCCAAATCGGTAGATCCTCAATTGCGTAGTGTTTGCATATAACCTATGCACATTCTCCTATATATTTTAAATCAATCTCTACGTTACCTACAATACCTGATACAATATAAATGCTGTGTAAATAGTTGTTATACTGTATTGTTTTATACAAATTTGTGTTATTGCTTTTTCTCAATATTTTGATCTGTGGTTTGGTGAATATGCTGATGTGGACCCTGCTGATGCAGAACCTGTGTACACAGAGGGCTAACTGTATCTCTGAAATGTTTTTTCTCCGTATTATCACTCTGAATCCATACCTCATGCTTAAAATATTGCAGTGATTAGTTTTGTCTCTTTACAGTTTTTTTTAACCTAGCCATAATGTCCAAGTTATCATTTTAAAAAAAGTGTGATTTTTAACTGACAAACAGTAATTGTATCTATTTATGTGACACAGTGTGGTGTGTGTGTGTATATATGTATCTACATACACATATACATATATATATATTGTATAATGATCAAATCAGAGTAATTAGCATTGCCATCACTTCAAATATTTATTGTTTCTTTGTGATAAGACATTAAAAATCTCTTCTAGCTATTTGACAGTATACATTATCATTAACTATTCACCCTGCTGTGCAGTAAAACACCAGAACTTATTTCTCCCATACTGTAACTTTGTATCTGTTTATGAACCTCTCTCCATTCTACTTCTCCCTACTCTTCCCAGCTTTTGATAACCACTATTCTATGCTCTATTTCTATGAGATCAAATTTTTTAGATTCCACATATGAGTGAAATTATGCAGTATTTGTCCTTTGGTACTTGGCTTATTTCACTTAACATAATATCCTCTCGGCCTATCCATGTAGTCACAAGTGACAGGATTTCATTCTTGTTTACGGCTGAATAGTATTCCACTGTGTATATATACTGCATTTAAAATACTCCAGCCATGTCTGGTGGCTCATGCTTGTAATCCTAGCATTTTGGAAGGCCAAAGTGGGAGGATTGCTTGAGCATGGGCATTTGAGACCAGCCTAGGTAACAGCAAGACCACATTTCTGCAAAAAATAAATTAGCCAGATATGGTGGTACATGCCTGTGGTCCCAGCTACTTGGAAAGTTGAGGTGAGAGGATTGCTTGAGTCTGTGCACTTGAGGCTGCAGTGAACTATGATCCTGTCACTGAACTCCAGTCTGGGTGACAGAGTGAGACCCTGTCTCAAAAAAAAAAAATGTTCATTCACTGATGAACACTTAGGTTGATTCCATTTCTTAGCTATTGAGAATTGTGCTGCAGTAAACTTGGGAGTGCAGCTATCTCTTTGATGTACTGATTTATTTTCTGTGGATTTTATTCCCAGTAATTGAATTGTTGGACATTATAATTCAGTTTTTAATTTTTTGGGTAATCTCCATACTGTTGTCTGTAATGGCTGTACTAATTAATATTACCGCCAATACTGTATAAAAGTTTCCCTTTCTCCACATCCTCCTCAGTGTTTGTTATTATTTTTTTGTCATTTTGATGATACCCATGCTAACTGGGGTGAGCTGATACCTCATGGTAGTTTTGATTTCCATTCCCTTAATTATTAATGATGTTGAGCATTTTTTTATATACCTGTTGGCCATTTGTATATCTTCTTTTAAGAAATGTTTATTCAGGTCTTTTGCCCATTTTTAAATTATGTTATTTGTATTTTTGCCATTGAGTTGTTTCAGTTTCTGGGGGTGAGTGCTGAATTCCCTGTTATTGTATGACAGACTATACTTTTAGGTCTATTAATATTTAATTTATGTATTTGGGTGCTCCAAGTTTTATATCCTGTTTATTGGTCCCCCTGTCATTAAATAATACTCTTGTTTCTTTTTACAGGTTTTGGCTTAAAGTATATTTTATCTAATATAAGTAAGGTAGCTACTCCTGCTTTCTTTTGTTTTTCTATTTGCATTGAATGTCTTTCCTTTCAGTCTCTGTATGTCCTTGCAGAGAATTTGAATCTCTTGTAGGCAGCATAGAGTTGGGTCTTGTTTTTTAATTCATTCATTTATTCTGTCTCTTATCGGATATTTTAATCTATTTACATTCAAGATAATTATTAATAAGTAAAGACTACTGCAATTTTCGTACTTCTTTTATAGTTGTTTTGTAAATCCTTCCTTCCTCTCTTAACTGTCTTCCTTTGTGGTTAAGTGGTTTTCTGTAGTAATATGTTTCGATACCTTGTGTACTTTAAGTGTATCTATTGTAGGATTTTGCTTTGTGGTTACCATGAGGCTTATAAAAAACATAACCAGTTATTTTAAATTGCTAACAACTTAATTTTGATCTCAAAGAAAAGAAAGAAAATGTATACTTTATTCTTTTCCCACATTTTGTATTTTTGATGTTACAATTTATAGCTTTGTATATTGTCTATTAACTAAGTATTGTAGTTTTTTTAATAGTTTTGTCTTTTAGTCTTAATACTAAAGATAGGAGTGTTTTATATAGCACTATTACAATATTATTCTGAATTTGTCTGTACTTACTTGTGCCAGTGATTTTTATACCTTTTGAAGTTTCCTTTGTTACATGTTAGCATTCTTTTCTTTCATATTGAAAAACTACCTTTAGCATTTCTTGTAAGACAGGTCTGATGGTATTGAATACGTTCAGCTTTTGTTTTTCTGGGAAACTTTTAATCTTCATTTCTGAAAGATGGTTTTACTGGGTACAGTATTCTTGATGTTTTTGTTTGTTTGCTTTTTTCCTTCAGCTCTCTGAATATATTCTCCTATTTCCTCCTGACCTACAAGGTTCCTGCAGAGAAGAATGTTGCCAGGCATATTGGAATTCTTTTATATGTAAACTTCTTCTTTTCTCTTGCTGCTTTCAGAATCTTCTCCTTGTCTTTCATCTTTGAGAGCTTGATTATAATATGCCTTGGGATTGTTTTATTTAAGTTGAATATGATTAGAGAGCTTTGACTTTCCTTTACCTGAATTTTATCTTTCTCCAGGTTTTGAAAAGTTTCTGTTATTATTTCTTTGGATATGCCTTCTACCCCTTTGTCTTTATTCCCTCTTGAACTCCAATTGCTCGAACATTTGCTTTTTCAATGCTGTCCCATAGATCTTGCAAGCTTTCTTCATTCCTAAGTCTTTTTTTTCTTTTTTCTTCTCTGCCTGTATATTTTTCACTTATCCTACCTTTGAGCTCACTCATTCTTTCTTCTGCTTGGTCAGTTCTGTTGTTGAAGTTCTCTATTGCATTTTTCACTAAATTCACTACATTTTCTAGCTACCGAATATTTATTATTATTATTTCAAGGTCTCTGTTAAATTTTTCTGATAAATTTCTGAATTGTTTATCTGTATTTTCTTGAAGTTCACTGTTAAGTTCCTTAACATAGCTAGTTTGATTTTTATTATGACAGATCACACATCTCCATCTTTTTAGGGTCTGTTATTAACACCTTATTTATTGACACCTTATTTTGTCTCTTTGACGAAGTCATAATTCCCTGATTGTTCTTAATGCGTGTGGATGTACATTGATGTCTGCTTATTAACAAATTAGTTATTTATTCAAGTCTTTGCATAGACTGGCTGTTGTCAAGCCTGTTAGTGCTGCAGCCATTTCAGCGGTAGAGGGCGCCTTAAGCCCATGTTTACCACTAGTCTCATGAGGGCTTCCAGGATGACGTGGTATTCCAGCCAGGATATATCTGATGATGACTCAAGGTAGGAGTACCCTGTGAAAAAGTTGACCAAGGACCCGAACCTGGAATCCTGTCCCACTGGCTTAGACAAATGCGTGTTTCCCAGCAGTTCCCTGCACAGATGGGACAGTTCCCCGCACAGATGGGACAGTTCCCCAAATGCAGCAAAAGGAACTGGAGCTGAGACTGGGTCCCCTTACGCTCTGCTGTAGGATGGAGGCTGATGAGCTCGCCTCTGTGGCCCACATGCATGTTTTGCAGCAATTTCCTACATGGATGAGACAATTTACTACCTGCAGTGAGAGAGGCTGGAGCCGAGTCTGTACTCCTTCACTGCTTTGAGACAGAGGCAGGCAAACCCACCATGGTTAGCCCAGGCAGGCAAGCGTCCCCAGAAGCTCCCTGCACAGGTAGGACATTTCCCTAACTGCAGTGAGAGGGGCTGGAGCGGAGAGTGGGATCGTTTAGGATCTGCTTGGGACAAAGGCTGGCAGGTCCTTCAAGGAGGCTCAGACAGACAAATCATTCCTGCGTTGTGGGATATGGGTAAATCTTCTTCTGGGTCCTGTACAAACAGTAATAAGCTGGGCCAATGGCTGGGTTGCAGAGGGAATGGAGCCAATTTACAGGGTACCTTTCAGGTCTGCTGCCAAGAACACTATCAGAGGGCAGATGAAGCTTCCTGCCTAGGCTCTAGTGTGCTTGATTCCTCCTAGATCTCTCTCTCTCTTTTTTTTTATTAGTATTTTAGAAGGCTTGATTTTTGTTCTGTTATTTTTAATCATATATATTTATATATATTTATGTATCTTAACAGTTCTTTATATACTTTGTTTCCTTCCATAAACAATACTAAATAATTATTTATTTCCTTTTCTTGTATCATTTAATTTTAGTTACAGGTATTATCTTAATGCCAGTCATTATGTTCATAAACGTACTTGGGTGTATCCTAGTTGATTTGAGAGTTTCAAGTGTTAACTCTTTTTTTCCAGGATAATACTTGTCAGTACACTTAGTTTCATCTTTCTTGTTGTTTTCTTGTTTTTTTAATAATGTGTGTTATTTTTACATCCCTTGAGCTAACACCATATTTATACATTTTGTCAGTTTCATCTCCATTTAAAGAAAATTGACGTTTTTTTAGAGAAGTTTTAGGTTCACAGCAAAACTGAAAGTAGAGTCCCCATATACTTGCTGTCCCCACACATGCACAGCATCCCCTACTATTAACATCCCCTACCAGAGTGGTACATTTCTTGGAATTAATAAACCTCCATTGACACATTGTCTTCCAAAGTTCATAGTTTACATTAGGGTTCACTCTTGGTGTTGTACATTCTGTGGATTTTGACAGATGCATAATGTGCAATGATACTATCATACAGAATAGTTTCACTGACTTAAAAATCCTCTATGCTCTGCCTGCTCATCCCTTTCTCCCCATAAACCCTGGCAACCACTGATCTTTTTCACATCTCTGTAGTCTTGCCTTTTCCAGATTGTCATACAGTTGGAATCATATAGTGTATAGCCTTTTCAATTGGCTTCTTTCACTTAGTAACGTGTATTTAATCTTTTATGTCTTTTCATGGCTTGATAGTTAATTTAGCACAAAATGATATTCCACTGTCTGGATGTACCACAGTTTATTTAACCATTCAAATAGTGAAGGCCATCTTGGTTGCTTCTTTAAGTTTGGGCAGTTATGAGTGAATACAGCTGCTATAAATGTGTTTGCAGGTTTCTGTGTGGACATGTTTTTGAATAATTTAGGCAAATACCAAGAAGTATGATTGCTGGATCCCATGGTAAGAGTATGGTTAGCTTTGTAAGAAATTGCCATACTGTCTTCCAAAGTAGCTTTACCATTTTGCATTTTCACTAGCAATAAATTAAAGTTCCTTTTGGTTTACATTCTCTCTAGCATTTGATATTACCCCCTTTGGGGGATTAAAAAACTATACTGCTACCACATTTACAACACCACTAATTTGTGTTCTGAGTTTTGGCCATTCTAGTAGGTATGTAGATATCTCATTGTTTTCATTTGTGGTTCCTTAATGAGATATGATGTTGATGATCTCATACTATTTGTCATCTGTGTATCTGTCTTCTTTGGTGAAGTGTCTGTTGGGTCATTTGCCCAGTTTTTAATTGGGTTGTTTTTTTCTCACTGTTGAATTTTAAATGTTATTTGTGTATTTTCGATAACAGTAGTTTATCACATATGTCATTTGCAAATAGTTTTTCTCAATTTGTGTCTTGTCTTCTCATTCTCTTGATACTACCATCTTTTAGTTGTAGTTCTAAAGTTAGATGTATTTTCTTCTTACCCCAGTCCATCATCATGTTACAGCTTCTCCAGTTTTTTTTTTTTTCCAATCTGAAAATTCTCTGGTCCACTCAGGCAAGCTCATAGGAGAGATATTTTCTAAGTTCTTGCAGATATGACTTTGTGGTTGTACACTTGAAGGACACTTGGCTGGATATAAAATACTCAGCTCCGCTGGGCGTGGTGTAATCCCTGTACTCACGCCTGTAATCCCAGCACTTTGGGAGTCTGAGGTGGGAGGATCACCTGAGGTCAGGAGTTTGAGACCAGCCTGCCCAAAATGGCAAAATCCCGTCTGTGCTAAAAATACAAAAAATTGGCCAGACATGGTGGCGTGTGCCTGTAGTCCCAGCTACTCAGGAGACTTAGGCAGGAGACTGGCTTGAACCTGGGAGGTGGAGTTTGCAGTGGGCTGACATTGCACCACTGCACTCTAGCCTGGGTAACAGAGTGGGACTCCGTCTCAAAAAAAAAAAAATACTCAGCTTACATTTTTTCCTTTGAGTATCTTAAAAATGTTACTTCATTGTTTTCTAACGTAAATGTTGCTGTTGAAATTTAGTACCAATCTTACTTTCTTTCCCTTGTAGGTGACTTGTCTTTGTATTTAACTTTCTTATTGTGATAACTTTACATATTTTTGTTTCCTGTGTTTATTTTTTTATTTTTAGAATAAAAGAATGAAAGAGAGAAAGAGGAAGGGATTTTAGAAAAAGAGAGAAAAGGAGAAAGAAACATCAAAAGAAAAAAGAGAATGAAAGAGAAAGAGGTGTTAGAAGAGAGAAAAGGAGAAAGAAACAGCAAAAGAAAGAAAAAAAGAATGAAAGAGAGAAAGAGGGAGAGAAAGAGGGAGAGAGAATGGGATTCTTGTTTTATTGCCCAGGCTAGAATACAGTCTAAAAATGGGTATTAAAAACCTCTTTTATGCCAATAATTGTGTTTAACAATGGAGAC
>CAUYQU010006563.1:0-51289 GCA_963574635.1 Cheracebus regulus
TTCTCCCCATGTTATCCCTCCTCAACTCCCTACCCCTCACATTCTCTCCCCTAGTCCCCCTCAATAGACTTCAGTGTGTGATGCTCCCCTCCCTGCATTCATGTGTTCTCACTGTTCAACACCCGCCTATGAGTGAGGACATGTGGTGTTTGATTTTGTGTTCTTGTGTCAATTTGCTGAGAATGATGGTTTCCAGGTTCATCCATGTCTCCACAAAGGACACAACGTCATTGTTTTTATGGCTGCATAGGATCCCATGGTGTATATGTGCCACATTTTCCCTGTCCAGTCTATCATCAATGGGCATTTGGGTTGGTTCCAAGTCTTTGCTATTGTAAACAGTGCTTCAATGAACATACGTGTGCATGTGTCTTTATAATAGAATGATTTATAACCCTTTAGAAATATGCCTAGTAATGGAATTGCTGGGTCAAATGGAATTTCTGTTTCTAGGTCCTTGAGGAATTGCCACACTGTCTTCCACAGTGGTTGCACTAATTTACACTCCCACCAACAGTGTTAAAGTGTTCCTGTTTCTCCACATCCTCTCTAGCGTCTGTTGTCTCCAGATTTTTTAATGATCGCCATTCTCACTGGCATGAAATGGTATCTCAGTATAGTTTTCATTTGCATTTCTCTAATGACCAGTGATGATGAGCATTTTTTCATGTTTGTTGACCTCATATATGTCTTCTTTTGAAAAGTGTCTGTTCATATCCTTCACCCACTTTTGAATGGGTTTGTTGTTTTTTTTCTTATAAATCTGTTTTAGTTCTTTGTAGATTCTGGATATAAGTCCTTTGTCAGATGGGTAGATTGCAAACATTTTTTTCCCATTCTGTTGGTTGCCAGTTCACTCTAATGATTGTTTCTTTTGCTGTGCAGAAGCTCTGGAGTTTAATTAGATCCCATTTGTCTATTTTGGTTTTTGTTGCCAATGCTTTTGGTGTTTTAGTCATGAAGTCCTTGCCTATGCCTATGTCCTGAATGGTTTTGCCTAGTTTTTCTTCTAGGGTTTTTATGGTGTTAGGTCTTTCGTTTAAGACTTTAACCCATCTGGAGTTAATTTTAGTGTAAGGTGTCAGAAAGGGGTCCAGTTTCTGCTTTCTGCACATGGCTACCCAGTTTTCTCAGTACCATTTATTAAACAGGTAATCCTTTCCCCATTGCTTGTTTTTGTCAGGTTTGTCAAAGATCAGATGGTTGTAGATGTGTGGCATTGCCACCAAGGCCTCTGTTTTGTTCCATTGGTCTGTATCTCTGTTTTGGTACCAGTACCATGCTGTTTTGATTACTATAGCCTCATAGTATAGTTTGAACTCAGGTAGCGTCATGCCTCCAACTTTGTTCTTTTTACTTAGAATTGACTTGGCTATGCAGGCTGTCTTTTGGTTCCATATGAAGTTTAAGGAGCTTTTTTCCAGTTCTGTGAAGAGGGTCATAGGCAGCTTGATGAGAATTGTGTTGAATCTATAAATTACTTTGGGCAGTATGGCCATTTTGACAATATTGATTGTTTCTAACCATGTGCATGGAATGCTTTTCAGTCTGTTTGTGTCCTCTCTTATTTTGTTGAGCAGTGGGTTGTAGTTCTCCTTGAAGAGGTCCTTCACATCCTTTGTTAGTTGTATTCCTAGGTATTTTATTCTCTTTGTAGCAGTTGTGCATGGCAGTTCATTCTTGATTTGGCTGTCTTTAAGTCTGTTATTGGTGTATAAGAATGCTTGTGATTTTTGCACATTGATTTTGTTTCCTGAGAATTTGCTGAATTTGCTTCTCAGTTTCAGGAGATTTTGGGCTGAGATGATAGGGTCTTAAAAATACACAATCATGTCGTCTGCAAATAGAGACAGTTTCACTTCCTCTTTTCCTAATTGAATACGTTTATTTCTTTTTCTTGCCTAAATTGCTCTAGCTAGAACTTCCAATACTATGTTGAATAGGAGTGATGAGAGAGGGCATCCTTGTCTAGTGCCAAATTTCAAAGGGAATGCTTCCAGTTTTTGCCCATTCAGTATGATATTGACTGTGGGTTTGTCGTAAATAGCTTTTATTATTTTGAGATATGTTCTGTCAATACCTAGTTTATTGAGAATTTTTAGCATAAAGGGCTGTTGAATTTTGTGGAGGACTTCTCTGCATCTATTGAGATAATCGCGGTTTTTGTCTTTGGTTCTGTTTATGTGGTGAATTACATTTATAGACTTGTGTGTGTTGAATCAGCCTGGCATACCTGGAATGAAGCCTACTTGATCGCAATGGATAAGCTTTTTGATGTGCTGTTGCAATTGGTTTGCCAGTATTTTATTGAAGATTTTTGTATCTATGTTCATCATGGATATTGGCCTGTTTTCTTTTCTTGTTGAGTTTCTGTCGGGTTTTGCCATCAGGATGATGTTGGTCTCATAAAATGATTTGGGAAGGACTCCTTTTGGATTGTTTGGAAGAGTTTCAGAAGGAGTGGTACCAGCTCCTCTTTGTATGTCTGGTAGAATTTGGCTGTGAACCCATCTGGACCTGGGGTTTTTTTGGTTGGTAGGCTATTAATTACTGCCTCAACTTCAGCCCTTGTTACTGGTGTATTCAGGGTTTCGACTTCTTCCTGGTTTAGTCTTGGGAGGGTGCAAGTGTCCAGGAATTTATCCATTTTTTCCAGGTTTACTGGTTTATGTGCATAGAGTTGTTTGTAGTAATCTCTGATGGTGGTTGGTATTTCTGTGGAATCTGTGGTGATATCCACTTTATCATTTTTTATTGCATCTATTTGGTTATTCTCTCTTTTCTTTTTTATTAACCTGGTTGGTGGTCTATTTTGTTGATCTTTTGAAAAAACAGCTCCTGGATTTGTTGATTTTTTTCAAGAGTTTTTTGTGTCTCTGTCTCCTTCAGTTCTGCTCTGATCTTAGTTATTTCTTGTCTTCTGCTAGCTTTTGAGTTTTTTTTTTGTTTTTTTGTTTTGATCTTGCTCCTCTAGCTCTATTAATTTTGATGATAGCATGTCGATTTTAGATCTTTCCTTGCTTCTAATGTGGGCATTTATTGCCATAAATTTCCCTCTAGACACTGCTTTAAATGTTTCCCAGAGATTCTGGTACGTTGTGTCTTCATTCTCGTTGATTTTGAAGAACATCTTTATTTCTGCCTTCATTGTTTATCCAGTCAACATTCAAGAGCCAGTTGTTCAGTTTCCATGAAGTTGTGTGGTTCTGAGTTAGTGTCTGAATCTTGAGTTCTAATTTGATTACACTGTGGTCTGAGAGACTGTTTGTTATGATTTCCGTTCTTTTGCATTTGCTGAGGAGTTATGTGGTCAGTTTTAGAATAGGTGTGATGTGGTGCTGAGAAGAATGTATATTCTAAGGATTTGGGGTGGAGAGTTCTGTAAATATCTATTAGGTATACTTGGTCCAGATGTGAGTTCAAGTCCTGGATATCCTTGTTAATTTTCTGTCTCATTGATCTAATATTGACAGTGGAGTGTTAAAGTCTCCCACTGTTATTGTGCGGGAGTCTAAGTCTCTTTGTAATTCATTAAGAACTTGCTTTATGGATCTGGGTGCTCCCGTATTGGGTACGTATATATTTAAGATCGTTAGCTCTTCTTGTTGCATTGATCCTTTTACCATTATGTAATGCCCTTCTTTGTCTCTTTTGATCTTTGTTGGTTTAAAGTCTGTTTCATCAGAGACTGAGATTGCAACTCCTGTTTTTTTTTCCTCTCCATTTGCTTGGTAAATCTTCCTCCATCCCTTTATTTTGAGCCTATGTGTGTCCTTGCATGTGAGATGGGTTTCCTGGATGCAGCACATTGATGGGTTTTGTCTTTTTATCCAATTTGCCAGTCTGTGTCTTTTGATTGGGGTGTTTAGCCCATTTACATTTAAGGTTAATGTTGTTATGTGTGAATTTGATCCTGCCATTTTGAGGCTAGCTGGTTGTTTTGCCCATTAGTTGATGCATTTTCTTCATTGTGTTGGTGGTCTTTACCATTTGGTACGATTTTGGAGTGGCTGGTACTGGTTGTTCCTTTCTATGTTTAGTGCTTCTTTCAGGAGCTCTTGTAAAGCAGGCCTGGTGGTGATTAAATCTCTGAGCAATTGCTTGTTCATATAGGATTTTATTTCTCCTTCACTTATGAAGCTTAGTTTGGCTAGATGTGAAATTCTAGGATCAGAGTTCTTTTCTTTAAGGATGTTGAATATTGCCCCCCACTCTTTTCTGGCTGGTAGAGTTTCTGCCGAGAGATCCACTGTGAGTCTGATGGGCTTCCCTTTGTCGGTAACCTGACCTTTCTCTCTGGCTGCCCTTAGCATTTTTTCCTTCATTTCAACCCTAGTGAATCTGATAATTATGTGCCTTGGGGTTGCTCTTCTTGAGGAATATCTTTGTGGTGTTCTCTGTATTTCCTGGACTTGAATATTGGCTTGCCTTGCTAGGTTGGGGAAGTTCTCCTGGATAATATCCTGAAGAGTGTTTTCCAGCTTTGATTCATTCTCTCCGTCACATTCGGGTACACCTATCAAACGTAGATTAGGTCTTTTCACATAATCCCATATTTCTTGGAGGCTTTGTTCATTTCTTTTTTCTCTTTTTTCTCTAATCTTGTCTTCTCATTTTATTTCTTTGAGTTGATCTTTGATGTCTGATATCCTTTCTTCTGCTTGGTCGATTTGGGTATTGAAACTTGTGTATGCTTCACGAAGTTCTTGTGTTATGTTTTTCAGCTACATCAGGTCGCTTATACTCTTCTCTAAGCTGTTTTTTCTCTTTAGCATTTCGTCAAACCTTTTTTCAATGTTCTTAGTTTCTTTGTGTTGGGTTAGAACATGTTGTTTTAGCTCAGAGAAGTTTGTTATTACCCACTTTCTGAAGACTGTTTCTGTCAATTCATCAGACTCATTCTCCATCCAGCTTTGTTCCCTTTCTGGTGAGGAGTTTTGATCTCTTAGAGGAAGAGATTTGTTCTGGTTTTGAGTGTTTTCATCGTTTTTGCTCTGGTTTCTTCCCATCTTTGTGGATTTATCTAACTGTGGTCTTTGTAGTTGGTCACTTTTGGATGGGGTCTCTGAGGGGACATCCTTTTTCTTGATGATGAAGCTATTTCTTTCGTTTTTTAGTTTTCCTTCTAACAGGCCTCTCTGTTGTAAGACTGCTGGAGGTCCACTCCAGACCCTGCTTGCCTGAGGATCACCTGCGGCAGCTGCAGAACAGTAAGGGTTGCTGTCAGTTTCTTCTTCTGTTATCTTTGTCCCAGAAGGATGCCTGTCAGATGTCAGCCTGAGCTTTCCTTTATGAGGTGATTCTTTGGATATATGGGGGTCAGGGAGCTGCTTAAGGAGACAGTGTGACACTTATAGGAGCTCAGGTGCTGAGCTATGAGCTACATTGTTCTATTCAGAGTTGCTGAGTAGGTACGTTTTAAGTCTACTGCAGTGGAACTCATAACCACATTTTTTTCCAGGTCCTCTGTCCTTGGAAGGTCATGCTTTATTTATAAGTTCCTGACATGCTGCTGCCTTTTTTCAGTAATGCCTTGCCCAGCTAGGAGGTAGCCTAGTCACAGTCTGCCAGCAGAGGCATTGCTGAGCTGCAGTGGGCTCTGCCCAGCTGCTATGTGAACTTCCTTGCGGTTTTGTTTATAGACGTATAGTTAGAACTGCCTCAGTAATCGCGGTCTGCCTCAGTAATGGTGGACTGCCTCTGTAATGGCAGACTGCCTCAGTAATGGCAGACTGTCTCGGTAGTGGTGGACTGCCTCGCTAATGGCGGACACCCTTCCACCCACAGAGCTGGACCATCCCGGTCCAACTGCTCTTGCCGTGAAACTCTTAATCCAGAGAGTTTCAGATCAGATTGCTGGTCTTTGTGGGTGTGGGACTTGCCGAGCCAGATCACCTGGCTCCCTTTTTCAGCCCTCTTTTTTTCAGTTGAATGGGTGGCTCTGTCTCCCAGGCATTCCAGGCGCCAGTTGAAATGGCTGCCCAGATTTGTATGAGTTTTTGTGCAGAGACCTGCTGCACCAGCTGAAATAGCTGTGCTGGAAACTCTTGGTACTTTTCAGCCTGAGAATCTCCTGGTCTGTGGGCAGTAATAACTCATTTGGAAATGCAGTGATCACTCACCTTCTGTGTTGTTCTCACTGGGAACTGCCCTCCAGAGCTGTTCCTATTTGGCCATCTTGGATCCAAAATCCCTTATATTCCCTTTTTTTTATAATTCCACTGTGGCATTTCCCAGATATCATAGTTCTCAGTAGCTAAATGCCAGTGCTAGCTATACCACTATAACAGTGATAATGATAATAATAGTTTATGTGTATTAAAAGCTTATTAGCACCATGACCCACTGGGGATATAGTCTAGGTGTGTTTGGCTCCTTTAGCGGTTGAAAATCAATTATGTAATTCACTGTACAATAGGCTAGAGTAGAAAAATCATGTCATTATATCATTTCACCTGAAAAAGCATCTGACAAAGTTCAATACTCATTCATAGTAATAATAAATACAACATCTCAGCCAATTAGGAATAGAATAGAACCTCTTCAACTTGATAAAGAACACCTACAAAAATCTTTCAGCCAACATCCTACGTAATGGTAAGATATGGAATACTCTCCCCCTAAGATTGGGAACAAGGCAAGGATGTGCTTTCTTACCATTCTGTGCAACATCTTACTGCAAGTCCTGGCTAATGCAGTAAGACAAGAAAATAAATAAATGTATACAGATTGGAAAGGAAGAAGTAAAACGACCTTTATACATAGGCAAAATGATTATCTAGACAGAAAATCCCAAAGAAATCTCCAAAAATACTCCTGGAACTAAGAATTGAGTAAGCAAAGTTGCAAGACACAAGTCAGTATACAAAAGACAAATGATTTTCTCTAGACCAGCAATGAGGAATTGCAGTTTGAAGTTAACAAACAATACCGCTTACAATATCACCAAGAAAACAAAATAAAACTTAGATATGAAAAAAAGCTCATGAATGCTGGTCATTAGAGAAATGCAAATCAAAATCACAATGAGATACCATCTCATGCCAGTTAGAATGGTGATCATTAAAATGTCAGATGCTAGAGAGGACATCAGATGCTAGAGAGGATGTGGAGAAATAGGAACATTTTTACACTGTTGGTGGGAGTGTAAATTAGTTCAACCATTGTGGAAGATAGTGTGGTGATTACTCAAGGATCTAGAACCAGAAATACCATTTGACTCAGCAATCCCATTACTGGATATATATCCCAAAAGAATTGGCCCTATAGGTCAATGGAGCTGTAAATAGACCTACACAAATATTGTCAGCTGATCTTTGATAAAGGTACAAGGGCATTCAGTGGAGAAAGGACAAGTAGTGCTGGAAGAATTTAAATATTTTTGTGTATATGTGAAGAAAAATGAACCTAGACACAGACCTTAGATCTTTTATAGAAATTAATTGAAAATATATCATAGGCCTAAATGTAAAAGACAAAACTATAAAACTCTTAGGAGAAAACATAGAAGAAAACTTATATGACCCTAATTTGTTGATGAGTTATCAAATAAAACACTGAAAGCACAATTCATGGAAGAAAAAATAATTTGGGACTTTATTAAAATTAATTTTTTTCACTCTGCAAAAGACATGGTAAAGAAAATTAAAAGACTTACCACAGATTGGGAGAAAATGTTTGCAAAACACATATCTGATAAAGGACTTGTATCCAAAGTATACTCTTGAAACTCAACAATAAGAAAATAGCCCAATTAAAAAATGGGCAAAAGATCTGAAGAAACCTCACTAAAGAAGATGTGCAGATGGAAAATAAACATATAACAAGATGCTCAACATTATTTGTCTTTAGGGAAATGCAAAACACTGCATACCTGTTAGAATATCTAAAGAAAACAAACAAAAAACACTGATAATATCAATTGCTGGCAAAGATCCGAAGCAGCACAAACTCTTATTCATTGCTGGTGGGAATGCAAAATGAGACAGACTCAATCCAGCAATTGCGCTCCTAGGTATTTACCTAGCTGATTTGAAAACTTACATCCACAAAAAGAACAGCATACAAATGTTTATAGCAGCTTTATTCATAGTTGTTGCAAATCAGAAGTAACTGAGATATCATCCTTCAATAAGTAAATGGATAATAAAACATGGTAAATCCATGCAATGGAATAGTATTCATCCAAAAAAAGAGAGAATGAACTATCAGGTCATATAAAGACATGAGTGAATCTTTTTTTTAAAAAAAATAATTTCAGCTTTTATTTTGGATTTAGGAGGTACCTGTGCAGGCTTGTTACATGAATATATTGCACGATGCTGAGGTTTTGGGGTATGAATGATCTTGCCACCCAGGTAGTGAGCATAGTACTCAATAAGTAGTTTCTCAGCCTTTGACCCCCTCTCTCTCCTCCCTTTCATAGTCTCCACTGTCTGTTGTTCCCATCTTTATGTTTTGGATGAATCTTAAGTGCATATTGCTAAGTGAAGAAACCCAGTCTTGAAAGGTTACATATGGAGAATCCTTTTTCTCTTCTCTACCTCTTCCTCCTTCTAAATCATTATTGTTGGTTTATTACAAAGCAAAGAAAATGTTCTTGCTAGCATAAATCAATCAAGTTATCAACATGATTATACTTTTACATTTATATTTCCTTTTTTTGGCATTCTGGAAAAGATATAGAGATGATAAATCAATGTCAGGGCTTTGGAAGGGGGAGAGGGCTGAATAGGTGAAGCCTGGGTTTTTTTCTTTTTTAAGGTGGTGAAACTATTCTTCATGATATTGTCATGATGGATACATGACACAGGACATTTGTGAACTTTATAGCACCGAGAGAAACCTTAATATGTACAAATTGTTAAAAATTCAACTTGAGGGATCTTATAATGGAATGCAGAATGTAACAAAATAATAATATTATAAATGTATGAACAACATCACTGAGGGGAGAGAGAAAACATTGCTGACCTAAGTAAATTTGTAATAGAGTGGAGCCTATAAGACTAAAGACATAAGCACCGTACTCTATTTGATAAAGTTGTTTTCCAAGGGTCATGGGTAACAATTCTGAAACCATTATCCCTGTATACTGGAATCAAACAATATAATATAAGCAATGGATGAATATGAGAGAATAAAAGGAAGTGGGTAGCAAATGGGAACCAATTTTCTTAGTGCTGGAGTGGGAAATTACAGATAAGCTGGGTGAGGAGGCTAGAATGATACAGGTGGTAATAGATTACAGTTGGAGACATCAGTATGAGCTCATGTTTAGCTTAATATAGATATAGATGGCTACATATGGGAATCTTTATAGATAGGTATATTGGCATGGGTTAGCGTGCGCACGTGTGCACACACACACACATGCACACACACAATTTCTTGGCTCTGCTGAGAGGACCTAGAAACAATGATACCCCAGTAGCATCAAGCATATGTCACACCTATTTTGTGCTAATCTTGGTTTCTAATACTGTTATTTGATAAAAGGAACCAGGGTTCCTTCGAGAAATGACTAATTTTAAGACTAAGGCAAGAAATATAAAAGATGAGCCTGTTGCATATTTTAGTGCCAGAAGGCAAAGAAGTGCTCAAACTAACACACCAAAACAATACAGGGGTTATGTCAAAGGGATACAGGAGCCAACTGAAAGAACTCTCAAAGGCCAAAGTTGAAACAATTTGAGCAGCATATAAATCACAGTATTGGATTGTAACACAAAGTATAAAGTAAATATCCATAAGTCTATATGATATAAATAAATGCAGGAGAATCGACAAATCTTTCATACAGAAGAATGTCAAATAATCTCCGTAGATTAGGCCTCAAGAAGGTAGAATGTAACTTCCCACTTGTTAAATATTGGCTGAGCTTAGTGACTTCCTTTCAGAGTTTTAGGTGGTAGTATAAATTGTGTAACCAATTTAAAAGTGGTAGATAGTGCTTCACTGAAATCTTGTATATATGTGTTTGTATATTTCTGTATTTTTATAAGGTAAATATCCTAGGGAGATTATACCTTAAACATCTTGAAAGATATGTTCAAATTGTTCTTCAAAATGTTATTAATTTCTCTTTCTCCAAACAATGTGTAAGAGTACCAATGTCTACATGCTCTTGGTACAATATATGACTCACAACATGTATTTTTTATTTAATATACAAAGAGCTTTTATCAAGCAATAATAAGAAAAAAACCTGCTTGGGTGACATAGTGAGACCCGTCTCTACAAAAAAAAATAAAAAATAAAAAGCCAGGTGTGGTGATGCATGTCTGTAACCCCAGCTACTTGAAAGGCTAAGGTGGGAGGATATTTGAGTCCAGGAGTTTGAGGCTGGAAGGAAAGTTGTCCTAGTAGAAAGATAGTTCTTCACAAGGACCTGAGCAGGCAATTCAGAAGGCACATAGTACAAATGGCCTATAAATATTTGGAACAAAAAATGTTAACTGAAGAAAAGCAAAAAAAAAAAAAAAAAAAAAAAAGTAGAAGAAGCAAAAGCCTGAATAGTCATGAAAGAAATGTGAAATAGAAACTGTGACATACTATTTTTTTCATTGAGTTAGTTAAAAAAAAAAAAGGGATTGTATCTGGTATGTTGCCTGTGTATGGCAACATGAGTCTGCTTCACCTTGTTGATGGGTAAACAAATAGACCTTCTGGAGGCCACGTTTTTTACATATACTTTTGAAAACAGGTACACACACTTCTATTCACTCCACTTTACAGGAATTTATCGGAGGACCTTAATAAAAAGTATACAAACATATGTATAAAGATGTTCATCACAGCATTGATTATTACAAGAAAATTAGAAATAACCTATTCAACAGTAGAGGATTATTTAAGAAAATGGTGATACTTCTCTACGATGAAATACTTGGAAGCTGCTAAAAACTGTAGAAGAATCTTCACTTATAAAAATTCTTGTGATATATGATTAATATATACCAATTTAATTTTAAAAGACAAACATGTTCTATGTATAGAAAAAAAAGATGACTGGGTGCGGTGGCTCACACCTGTAATCCCAGCACTCTGGGAGGCTGAGGCAGGCAGATCACCTGAAGTCAGGAGTTCGAGATCAGCCTGGCCAATATGGTGAAACTCCGTCTCTACTGAAAATACAAAAATTAGCCCAGTGTGGTGGCTCATGACTATAATCCCAGCTACTACGGAGTCTGAGGCAGAAGAATTGCTTGAACCCAGGAGGCGGAGGTTGCAATAAGCCAAGGTTGCGCCACTGCACTCCAGCCTGGGTAACAGAGTGAGACTCCATCTTAAAAAAATAAAAAAAAAAAGGACTAGAAAGACACATACCACAATATTTATCACGTTGATTTGTATGTGAAACTGACATTTCTTTGTCTTTTGTACTTACCTCTGTTTTCCTTGCTTTCTGCATCAAACTTCTTAAGTTTAAAATGTTAGTTTTATAGTTAGAAAAGAGAATAAAAAGTGTTTAAAACTATGCTGATTCTGCCTTCCTAATGTCTTCCTTATCTTCCTTTTCTTTCCATCTCCTTCAGCATCGCCCTGGCTCAGACCTCCTCATCTCTCACTGAGACCATTGCATGAGTTTTCTAATGGGTGTCTCTATCTACCAAAGGATCTTACCTATCACCCTGCTCAGAAGCCTCTGAAAGTCCCTGTGCAGAATAGTGTTTTAGCTCCTTCTTCTCACCTTGTTGCACCAGTCCTCCCCTCCCCACCACACACCCAAACTGGTCTTCTCCTCCCTCCCCACCTTCATCCTCACTACCCCTACCCACAGCACTCCTGCGACACCAGTCCCAATTAGCCTACCCAGCCATCCCCGGTCCTGGAACATATGGTCACACTTCAGTCTTCTCTTGTTTAAAGTCTACCCATCTTTCAAGGCCTACCTTCTTCAAGAAGCCTTCCTCTATCATTACCTCTTTCATATACTTTGGTTTACTGTTTGAACTCCTTCCATGGCCACGATTACCAGCTGCCTTCTAATACAGCGACTTCTTAAGGATTCTGCCTCCTCCTTTGGTCAGCTCAATTTCAGGAAGCTCTGGACTCCCAGTGCCTGGAGCTTGCACACAGAAGGGGCTTCATGGAACTCTGCTGAATCAAGTTGTTGATTCAGAGTTGCCTCTGCACTACATGTACTGCAGCTCCAGAGTCAAAGCTTCCATGTTCCATAATGTGCCATAAATGTGTGATTCTTTGGCATGCAGGAGTCTATTAAATTACACATGTAAACTGTCACACTTGGGGTAATGTGGCATAAAAATGTACACATATTCAAACATAAGGTTTATGGGCATCCCATTTGGTATTTAGAAGAACTTTTTGCTATAACTGGCTAGTAAATATTTGAGTCTGAACTTAATTATAGGCAATTCCTTGGAAAAAATGATTTGATGGAAACCCAGTCATGTCCTGGAGGCAACCGTAGATAATTACACTGAGAAAACATTTCTATAATACTCCTGCTTAATATAAAAAGCACATCATTGATTCTTGGTTTCTCTTTCTTTGTTTTCTCTTTGAAAAGTGATGGCATTTCAATAATGAGAATACATTTTATTGCAGCAGTAAGCTTGCTTTCTTAGCTCTGGAATATCCCTAACTGTATTTTTCCTTATAAAGTTAAGGGTTTTTGATGCCTTGCCTTCCTTTTAATCCTCCTTGTGCCCCGTACTTTGCCTGGCTTTCCACCTTTCTTTGCAGTGCTGTCATTGCACTCTTGGGCATCTGTGTTTCACATTGAACTGTTGTTACAGAAGTGAAACATAAACAGGAAGAGGTAGCCACTTCCCAGCATTTCTTGGCATGAGTTTCTTCCGTTTCATTGAGGTGCCACGTGAGTCACCTCCACCCTGGTGGATGACTTTCCTGTTACACGATCAGACACAGGGATTCAGAGTGTTGCTGTGTGTGAGAGGTCAAGCATGAATGGGCTTCTGAACCAAAGCTACCAGCATACCCTTTTTTGGTGCATGCTGTCTCCAGGAAAACATACCCCTGCATTGCTTTATGGAACTTTGAAGATAATTCCATATCATTTATATTATGGGACGAGCCTCTCCGAAAAAAATTAACTTTGTTAAAATTGAATCCTCCTTGTCTTAGGGCTGGCTGGGGATATGGACCTCACAGATGACTCTGCTAATATACATATCCGTTTGGCTATTTGTCCATCTGTTCCTCCATTCACCCATCATCCCTGCTCTCCCCACAACTGGGATCCTTCTGAGCAGAAATCCAGTCTGATTCATCTCAGGATTCCTAGCAGCTCTTCCTGAGACTCGTGTTATGAAGGCCCAATACTCCCTGGGATGACAAGGAAAGTGCTGCTTTCTCTTGGCACTGCTGTGTGCACTGGAGAGATGGTGCTGAGAACATGGTCCATTTGCAGGGTTGGGTGCTGTAGAGGAACTCTAACTCATGTGACCCCAGGCTATGCTCTCCCACTTTCCTGACCTCTTGGAAATCCCATAACAGCGGTGGGCAAGGGGACATGGGTGGTCTGGCAATTAACAACTTTTCTGGTGTGTATGTGTGTATGTGTGTGTATTTGACTCTACAGGTCAGTTTTTGGGTTGTACGAGAAATTCTAACAGCACAGACTTTAAAAATAAGGGCAGAAATCCTCAGCCATTTTGTGAAAATAGCCAAGGTAAGCTGTTTTATTATTATTTTTCCTTCCTTTCCCTCTTCTCTCCTATACCTCCTCCCCCAAAATATATTTCCTCAGTACTTTGGGAGCTGCTTTGCTGTGGGGTTGCTGGGCAGGGTTCAAGTAGGGTGTAGTGGCTTGACTTCCCCAGGCAGAGCCAGCTGTTGGACCTGCCTGGGTGCTCACCGGCCCCCTAGCAGTCAGCCATTCTCCTTCCCTGGGCTTTCACAGCCTCTCCGCAAGGCAGGACCTGGAGGCTGCCCCTGGAATGCATTCATTCTCCTACTTTAGATTTAGCCAGTTCTAGGGGTTGATGGATTTTAGTTAGCGTCAGTGCTCAATGCTTATGATACCATCACATCCTGCACAATATTGTCAGCAATCAGCAGACCCTGCCCCTCTCCCACTGAGCTTCAAGTCTGGGCCAGATGACCTTGCAACCTCCCATCCCCACCTCCTGCCCGCTGGACTGATAGGTTCTGTTCTTGTTGGGCATCACCTTTTGCCTCCTCTTCCCTTATCTCTAGGAATGCTGTGCCATCCCATGGGCCTTCCCTGAACCACTCTCATGCCCAGCAGCTCCTCCCCATATACTGCTTTCAACCACCCAGGCTTGCCTGACTCTTGGCTGCAGCATCATGCTGGCTGCTTCACTGCTTGCTGCATGTGTGCATGTGTCATCTTCCCCACCAGGTCCTAGGAAAGTTGCGCTTTACAGAGGTCCCTTACGAGCCAGGCACCATGCTATGGTCAGCTGCTTTACTGACCTGATTATATTCAGTGCTCACATTAGTATTATTCCATTTGCAGAGGAAGGAGAGGCTTAGAGAGGTGGAGTGTCCATGCTCAGGGCCCCATGGCCAATCAGTGGTGGGGCAGGAATCGGAGTTGTGCCTCTCTGCCTTCAAGGAAGCTGCTGTGCTGCCCTTCATGGGCAGGTTAAGTGCATCATCTATTTATGTTAATTAAGAGCAGTGGCCACATTTACTTCCTATGCATTCTCCTGAAGTACTTGAACTGGTGCTGGGCTTAATGATATTTGTTGCTATCAATCAGTTCTGTGCTCGGCCACAAGAGAAAGTAGGATTTGGTTCCCGCTCTCCTGGGCTGTCAGTTTGGAAATGTGTTTATGGTCCCCACCCATGGAATCCAAAATGATCCCTCCTTAATCTCTGCCATTTTCTGTATGGCAGACTGTCATGCTGGCTCTGTGCCCTGGGTCTTTCCTTGTGCAAGCCCCTTCCTTTCTATGGGCCTTGGTTTTCCCATTTATAAAATAAAAGGGGTGGGTTAATTTCCAGAGGCCCTTCAGCTCTAAAAAGAAATTCTGTGACAGGCATAGCAATGCAGATACATAGAATGAAATTCAATTCACTTAGAGAATCTATTCTTACACACAGGAAACAACTAGAGAATGTTACAAAATGTATGAAATGAAGTATTTAGCTCATGTGGTGAGAGAAATTTCCAAGCAGGAACAGAGCTGTGAGGACTAGATATAAGGGCTTTTCCTTTGTTTATGCATTTCACTAGGCCCTACAATGTGCTGGGCACTGTATTGGGTACCAGAGACATGATGGTAGGTAAAACTTTGTCCCTGTTCTCAGGAAACACACAGTCCAGGGTGAGAGAGAGGCAAGTAAAAAGTAAGTACAATCCAGTGTGCTGCAGATATGCGTGGACTTCTGTGGGTACACAGTCAGGAAAGGCATATTAGGGGAAGGGGCATCTGAGCTTGGAAATACTTAAGACAAGTGATGGGGCTGGGAAAAAGTAAGACTGAGACCCACATCATACTGAGCTCCTGCCCTGGGACCAGCCACTGGTCTAGGCAGTTGACTTGTACTGTCTCATGTAGCAGAGCGGCTGTGATTGCCTTCGGCACTTTTAAGTATGAGGACACCAAGGCTCAGAAGGATTAGGTAACTTGCCAGAGGACACACAAGTAGTGGGATTGGAACCAGGCCTTTTGGTTCCGTAGAGCCTGCTTAATAACCCAAACTTCATTGACTCCCAAGAATGAGAAATGGCACCCCCATCCTGTTGGCAAGTTTCCCTTAGCAGAAAACCAGGAACAGAGCAGTTGCATTTTTCTGCACTTACACTTGACTATGTCTCATTCTATTTCCCTCTATGGTAAGGAACTTGTCTGAGACTGAATTGAATCCAAATGTTCTCACTAATTTGGGGTCTGGTTCAAAGGAACATGGTAAAGTGATGGGGAAGCCCCAGCATTGCCTTCCCAGCTGAGAGGGATTATGCAGATTGGTACCATCTTCCTCAGCCTCTTTCTCCTTCTGGTGTTAGAATAATCATAGAAGACCCCCGTTGATGCTGTTGGCATAGTCAGGGCTTTAGTTTACAGAAGGCTGCTGGGATAGTATTCAGATTTGTTTAAAAAAAGAACATAATGCACACTATCAAACCTTATCCCGTGCCACGTTTTTGTCCAGACTAGTTAGCTTATGAAATTTTGCAAATATTTTAGATGCAGACTCACCTTTTGACAATTTAAGAGAAAAAAGGCATATGGTTTCTATGAACTTCCTAGAACTATGTTTTCTACATGAAATATTTTTAAGTGTAATTGAATTTCATAAATATGACATTTGGTAACACTTGAGCATGTTTTTGTTCTGTTGTTTATAGCAGCAAAATAATCTATTCCATATATTTTTTTTTTCAGAAACTTCTAGAACTCAACAACCTTCATTCTCTCATGTCTGTGGTGTCAGCATTACAAAGTGCTCCCATCTTCAGGCTGACAAAAACCTGGGCTGTAAGTTGATCTCCCTAAGTCCATGTGATTTTGGCTGTCATTTCATTGGTGAAGTTTTTCATTCCTTAAGTCCCAGCCTTTCTCTTACTGTCTATACTTTGCCAACGACAGAGTTACTATGAGTTAATGACAGTTCTTTAGGCATTCTCACTCCTTCAGTGACCCTAGCCCCATTTTGGCACCGAATGGTGAAGGTGCTGACGTGGCTTGGGTCAGAAGCCCCAGCGTGGATCTTCCTGGACATCCCCACATCATGTGTGATGACCGGGTCAGCGACATGACTTCTGCCCTGCACTTGGCTGGAATTTTTCTCTGGCAGGCTCCATACTGCCCTTGGGAAGGTCTCTGGGCCGATGGTTCGCAGCTGCCCTGGGTTACTAGCCATACCACTAAGTTTCTCTGGAGAAACCTGTGACCCCCATGTAGGAAAAAAAAAAGGATTTTTTTCCTGAGGCCCTGGATAATTTCAGCTGAGAGGTGGAGTCTGATAGTTACATAATTGAGTCTGTAGGAAAGTTTTTCTGCTGTAAAAATACTTTAAAAATCTCAGACCTCTTTATCCTCCTTCGCTTGGCAAAATGCCTAACATGGGGGAAGTAATTGCTATTTCCATAGCTCATTAGCATTCACCTCCTGGCCCGCCTGATCTAGGGTCTCTCACAGCCACATAGTGCAAGCCTTTCAAGACCTGTTTATATCCCATGGAACTGACAGAAACTGTATGGAATTGTCAGATGTGCTTCTGCAACTCATTTCCGAACTTCTTTCTGCCAATCTGTGGGGCTGGGCTGTTTCCTACTTGGCTGGTTCAAGGGCCTTTAAAATACTCAGGGATTATATTGTAGGTGATCAAAAATGAGCCTTGGTTCTTTAAATTGCAGTTTTCCATAGATCTAGTCCTGGCAAAGTAGAGTGAGACGTTTAGCCTTGTGTCAGAAAACTGGGTTTGCATTCAGGTGCCATTCAGAGCATGACTTCTGTGGGACTCATTTTCTTGTATCAACCTGGGGAGGCCGGCCTAGATTCTTGGTTTTCTATCAGTGCTTTGTGGAGTCCCAGGGGTTCCTTAGAGTTGTCTTTGGTGCCACCAGGGGTTGAGGGACTGGAGAGAATGCTGCCAAGTAGGCAGTTTGGGCACTATTTCCAACATAGCAGCTCTGTTTATGTCAGTTTTATGTACTGGACTTCTGGGTGAATTTCAACTGAGAAATGGCTTTGGAGGTCAAAAGCAAGTTTGGAAGCCACTGGTCTTAGCAGTTGCTGCCAGCCCTGTGATTCCAAGTCCATCTGACCAGTAAGGCTTTTTTCAAAAGTTGCTTGGAGATTCTTTTTAAAATGAATTTTCCATCACTTAGATGCTGTTGTTGTTTCTTGGACTGCTGGGAGCTATGTGAGGACCAAGCGGGATGATGTTTGAATCTTCTCATGATGCCTAGACTTTACTGTCAGTAATACTGTAACTCTCAACAATCCCTATAAGCTGTATGATTGGTGGAAGCAGAGATAGTTAGCACAGAGGCCTGGGGTGTCTCTAAGGGTCTTGCACAGAGATATGATCCACTCGGTGACAGGGCCAGGCCCATGGATGAAGCGTTGATGTCCTGCAGGGAATGCTGTATACTGCCAGGAGAGTGGGCAGCTGCAGGTCACAGCACTACCCAGGACTACTCTGTTTGGCTTGACAAGCGCTGCTTAAGGTGACTGGGTCTTTGCTCCTGTTGATGGTTCTTTGCTGTAATGAAAATAAACCTCCAGGCCACGTGCAGTGACTCACTCCTATAATCCCAGTACTTTGGGAAGCTAGGGTAGGATAATTGCTTAAGGCCAGAAGTTTAAGACTAGCCTAGACAACATAGCAAGACCTCATCTCTGCAAAAATTTACAAAATTATCTTGGCATAGTAGTGTGCACCTGTGTTCCAGCTATGCAGGAGACTGAGGCAGGAAGATCCCTTGAGCCCAGGAATTAGAGGCAGCCGAGTGAGCTATGATTATGCCACTGCTCTCCAGCTTGGCTGACAGAGTGAGACCCCATCTCTAAAAAGGAGAGAGAGATGGAGAGAGAGAGGAAAGAAACCTCCTTGGGGAGCCTGGAATGGAATTTGCACCCAGGACCCACTCAAAGATATGGGCATATTCACCTAGCTCCCTTCCAGGCCATCTGGGCCAAGTGTTCTTCCTCACACATATGCCAAGATAAAAACATGTGGCAGGCACTGCCCTAAATGCTTTTTCTATCTTTCTTTCTCTCTGTCTGTCTGTCCATCCATCCATCCATCCATCTGTCCTTCCGTCCATCTATTTGCGAGACAAGGTCTCACTCTGTCACCCAGCTGGAGTGCAGTGGCCTGTACACAGCTCATTGCAGCCTCAGCCTCTTGGGCTTGAGTGATCCTCCTACTGCAGCCTCCTGAGTAGCTGGGACTATGGGCCACACCACCACACCCAACTGGTTTTTAAGTTTTTTTTGTAGAGATGATGCCTTGCTATGTTGCCCAGGCTGTTTTCAAACTTCTGGGTTCAAGTGATCCTCCTGCCTCAGCCTCCCAAACTGTTAGGATTACAGATGTCAGCCATTATACCTGGCCCCTAAACACTTTACATATAGTAACCATTTTGTCCTAACAGCTACCCATTGAGATAGGCACTGTTACTATTGCCATTTATAGATGAGGAAACAGAGATACAGAAAGGTAGAATGGTTTATGCAGGGTCCCACAGCTGAAGAGCAGGGCTAGGATTAAACAGCAGCCTGGCTTCAGAATCTACACTCTTAACCACCATACCCCACTGAACAAAAAGGACAATTTCAGCTTACCACCATACTCCACTGAACATTTCAGCTTACCCCCATTACTGAAAACAAGAGAGTGGTCTTATTTTTTTATTTTTTGTTTTGTTTTTTCCTTTTGTGCCAAAAATATTGCATTAGGAACTTGGAAGATAAGATTGGTAGACAGACGTCAGGTGCCTCCCGGGCCTTTGTGCCTCTGTCTTGGCTGTGGCTACTAATAGCTTAGCACGTGGTTGCTGGAGTACATCAGAAAGGGGAGTGAGGGGAGGGCCCGCCTGTCAGGGAGGGGGATGTGCAGCCAGTGAGCCAGAGACCTGCGGCTTTACTTTGAAGGCTGCTCTGCAAGTGCCTTCCGGCCACTCATTCCTCGGTTTGTCCACGCCATGGCTTCTGTTGCTCCTCCACTTCCCTGGGTTGGCTCCTGTTTTTGCTGCCTCAGTGGACATTTAGCTGGTAGGGAAGAGGAAGGTGCCAGGGAACCAAGATTACATGTCACCAAAGAGTAGGGGACTCAGGGCAACATCATGTCCCTGTTCCTGTTCTGAGAAACCTCCCTATTGTGTCCTGAGGGCTAAGAGCCTGGACTGTTTCCCTGGTTACAGAGAGCCACTTCCTAGGGCAAAGGATGGGTAGATGCAGCATCCTAGGAAATGAGAATGGCAGCTGCCACATAGTTGTGTCAGGGAGAGAGGAGATGATACACCTGTGTGGATTACAACATGAGGTCTCCAAGGTCACTTGTGGGGTATTTGCTTGTTCTTGGTGAAGCCACTATTCAGCCTTTGTTTTAAATCAGACTCTCCCCTCACTCAAATGTCTTGTTAATCCAAGGATTGCAGTTGGCATAGAGCATTTAGGAAACGGAGGGAGCCAAACTCATCATCTTTTTCTTTCATCCAAGTCACCCCCAGCCCCAGAGGAATGGCTGACTCCACTGCCTGTATTCCTGATGCACCTGTCTGGTAACAGCACACACGGTGTAGCCGGCACCAACTCTGCAGTTGTGTTTATAGGTCTGCCTCCCCCTTGTGACTGCATTCCTCGGTGATGCTGTTGATTTTTCTGTGTATCCTTGGTGCCCAGCCAGTACACATTTGTTGTTTGAATTATATGTGTTGTCCTGAGTTGCATTGTATCCTTCTTTTCTTATTAGTTTCTGGTATGAGATTGCCATAGAAATGTTGCCCAAAGAGAGCTGTTTCTCCTCTGCTCACTTCTCCTTTGAGTTGGGACTGGTGAGACCTCATGTGCCACAGAGTAGGGAGGTGCAGGAGGCACTGGAGGAACCAGTCATAACATCTCCAAAGGTCAGTGCTGTGATAGTTTTTGTTTTGCAGAGGAAGAAACTGAGGTTTGAAGAGGTCGTGTGACTTGTCCAAGATCCAGAGCTAGTGAGTAACAGAACCAGTGTGACAGAGCCTTGTCCTGCTGGAATTCGTAATCCATCTTCTTGGCTGGTATGCTGGATGGCTTGCTAATGGCCAGAACCTGTGAGAGAATTACGCTGGGCACAGAGCAGGGACAGTAGACATATACACTACTTGGGAAATGGGCTGGAGAAGTGCAGCTGGCACACAGGCCCTGGGGACAGGGCAGGCCAGCTCTCTGTGCCATCCCTGTGGGTTGCAATGAAAGTCTGAATATCTCGGAAACCTGGTGGAAGGGAGTTACAGGTGTGTTACCTGCCACTTGGCTGCATCATGGATGACCTCCAGAAAATTGGTTATTAAGCTGGGGCAGGGCATCCTGTTGGCCTCTCCAGGGTAGCTGCTAAGTGCTGGCTTCTGGGTGAACTAGACAGGACAGACTGACACTGAACACAGGCCTGTACACAGTGGGCCCTTAATAAGTACTGTCTGCATATACAAACAGGAAGGCTACCATGGCTGGCCAGGAAAAATGCAGACAGGGAATATTTTATCCCAGCACTGGGACCACTTTGGAATATTGGCTCCCTTAAAGCCATGAAACCAAAGCAAGAAGTTGTAGCAGCCAATTCTGATTTCCTGACTACATATCACCGTGCAGCTCTTACTCATTCTGCAAATCAAACATTTCTCAAATGTCAGGCCCCTGTCCTTAGAGGCTTTCATGTTATTTAGGGAGATAGATATGTTATTCAGGGAGATTAAACATGTGCCTCATCTGGCTGGCACAAGAAGTGAACAATAAATGTTTATTGAATACATGAAGTAACGAGCAAGGAGCTGTCAAATTGGAATAGAAGTGATGCAGAAGACATGAAAGAGAATGACTGAGTGTCTGCTTCAGCGTGGCATTAGGGAAGGCCTCTCTTCCCTGATGTCATGCTAAAGTACAGGCCTAAAGTGTATTCAGGCCATGTACTTTCAGTCAAGGCCTGAATGACAAAAAGAAACCAGTCATGCTAGGATGAGGAGATGAGCGTTCCAGGCAGAGGAGATGGCTGGTGCAAAGCCCTGCACAGGAATCAGCTTGGTGTGAGCAAGGAACTCAGAGGTCAATGTGGCCAGAGCTCAGCGTGCCAGGAGGAGATGGATGTGAGAGGCAGTGGCTGGGCAGCGGGGCCAATCATGTAGGGCTCAAAGCCTGGGAGAGGAGTTAGGTTCTATTCCAAGTGCACTGAAGGATTTTAAACAGGAGACGGACACAATCTGGCTTCAGTTGCTCTTTGGTTTTTGTGTTTTTAATTACTGTTGCTACTGTGTAGAAAACAAATTGGGTGGGGGATGGGGACCAAGAGTGGAAACTGGGGACCTGCTTAGGAGGTTAGGGCAGAATCCAGGAGCAAGGGGACGTTGGCAGGATCAGGGTTTGGCAGTGGATATGAGAACAGCAGGCTGATACGGGATGTGCTGGGGAGAGCTGACAGGTTGTGTGCTGGATGAGATGTTGAGATGAGGAGAAAAGAATGAGCGGTGAGTCCTAGGTTCTGGGCCTGAGCAACTGGGAAGCTGATGAAACCTTTTCTTTGAGTAGAGTGATTTCAAGAGAAGACTGACTGTTTTGTGAGTGCTCTAGGGGTATGGAATTCCTAGAGTATGGATGACTCACTCATTATAGTAAAGTAATTACAGTCAGGTGCTAGACATGCCATGTTCACACACATACACACACACACACCCCACATGTGTGCACACATATGTACATGCTCTGCTTGCTCTGTGCATGTTCCTAGAGTGATTTGCTCTTTTCTGCTGAATTGATCCAGAATGTTTGATCACAATTGCAGCAGCATTGTGAAAATCGAAATTCTTGGCAGACAGGAAATCATAGCCGATGGGTCAGGAGGCCTGGTCTGGAGGGTGGTGACCTGGGAGAGGAACTGTCCTGGGAGTGGGGCTGTCACTTCTAGATATCTGGGGACACAGTCATTGAGCTCTGCAATTCAGAGAATGGCTGTTTCTACTGAGAGAACGAAGGCCACTTTGCAAATATCACAGGAAGGCAGATGTGTACATTGGATTTCAAAGTCTTTCATCCAGGAAGTGCCCTTTACCTGCCTTTGTCTGATCCAGTGCCTCAGTAGCCACCCTCTGATGTTGTTGAGAAGGTGGTGATAGGCGTGAGCTGCCTTTTTGAGGCATTTCTGAGCATTTGATCAGGTAGGACATGAGTCAGGTGAGGGGATAAAGAGATGGTTGCATAGAAAGCCAACATTTGCAGCCCTTACTCACTCATCCTCCAGTCATTCCTCATAGCCTGACTTGGAACTGCTGCTCAGAAGTTCCCAGTCATCAATCTGCTGACATTTGCACTCTCATCTTCCTTGACATTGCTACAACATTGGACACTGTTCATAACTTCCTTCTTGAAAAATGTCTTTACCCTTGGCTTAATTTTCTTCCTCCTGACTCCTTTTGTTTATATGGATGTGGATGTTCTGCAAGGCTGTGACCTCTCCACCTTCCCTAATCCATTTGCTATCCCTTGGTGGTCTCATCCACTTGTGGAGCTTCAGGTGTCACCTCCTGTACCCCCGTGATGGCTGGCTCTTCGGTTATAGCCCTGATCTCTCTCCTATACCCTAGAACCCTGTTATAGTTGTCTGCTATGTAGAGCCCTCAGCTTGCATGTTCCTTTGACAGCTCACACTTGTCATGCCTGAAGTCAAACTTTGGTTTCCAGGAAGATGATGGTGAGTGCCAGAAGACTCTCTTAACAGACTGTGTTTTAGGCTCTTAGTCAATATGGTAGACTGAGGAATAAGCCTCTCCCTCCCAGTCTCCTGCTTCAAACACACAAACACAAATTCTGGATAAAATACAACCAAATTAAAAAACCAACAAGCAAAGCTAAATTAGAAGCCAAGAAAGGGAAGTCACCATGTGTTAAAAATAAAGTGCTCTCAGCGTCAGAACAGTGAGCAGAGTTCAGAAAAACTGCTGTGTATAAGCCTTTGCAGCTGGGAGCTGGGGTTGTAATGCCTGCACAGAGAGGAGAGTCAGGCTGCACACACATAGGGTGCTGGAATTCAGCTGCCCGTGGAAATCAGAGAGACATCAGGTATTGCTGCATCAAAAAGTCTCTGTCCAGCTTAGGAGGGCTCCAAGGGAGCATGAGTGGAAAAACTCATCTATGAGAAGTTGTCACCCAGGTCTGTACCTCATGCAGCGAAGGGATCTGAATACTTATGACCTGCATTGGTGTGGGGACCTCAGACCAAGAAACGAGGGGCATGGAGATTGACAGCATGGCCTCTTAAATCAGACACCTGGATTGAGCCCTTGGCCTACCTCTTACAGTGAGGATTAAATGAGTAAATACATGAAAAAATGTTTAGAACGATGCCTGGCTCACATGAGGGTTTGGTAAGTGTTACCTATTGTTGTTGTTGTTGTTATTGTTATTATTTTCAGCTCTGCTTGACTATTCTCAAAAAGGGTTGGCAGAGGCTGCCATCCTTGTAATGACAGGCCCCTTTACTTATGGCCTGAACTGTTATCCTCTTCAGCTGGTCTCATTGCTTCTGGTCTTGCTCTCTCTGGGCTACCCTCATACCACTACTGGAGTGATCACTCCAAAACAGAGCTTCAGGGTTCCCTGGTTAAAGATCGTTTTTAGTGTTCTCCCTTAATCCCTCGTCCACCTTGCTAGGATGGGGGCTCTGTGCCACCACTCCTCCAGAGTGGCATTGTGCTCAGATACAACCATTCTGATACCAGTCTTTCTTTTTGATCTGCCATTTGAGCATTCATTTCACCTTCAGTTTTATGATAATATTTTCTTAGCCAGTTTTCAACCATCGTGTGGATTTCCAACCCTGTATTTCAGTGATGCCTCTGAGTGAAGGAAAGAGACTGAACTAGAATGAGAGAGAAAATTGGTCTGTCCTCATAAGTGTTTCTGAGAGAAATTTGCATTGAGGATGTGGCACCTGATGAAAGCTAGCGGGTGCTGAGTGCCTTGCAGAGTGCTGAGGACATAATAGAGGCATTTCAACTTTGGCAGCAAGCACCAAAAGATTTCATACCTACTTCCTGACCCTAAAAAACAAACCGTATACCTTTCAGCTGTGGCCAGCGGTGCATCTGCTACCAACAGTAACACAGCAACTCAGAGCCCCAAGTCATGTGTGCAAGAGATGGGAGAGTTGCCCAGCACTTTGGGAGGCCAAGGCGGGCGGATCACGAGGTCAAGAGATCGAGACCATCCTGGCCAACATAGTGAAACCCCGTCTCTACTAAAAATACAAAAATTAGCTGGGCATGGTGGCGCACACCTGTAGTCCCAGCTACTCGGGAGGCTGAGGCAGGAGAATTGCTTGAACCCAGGAGGCAGAGGTTGCGGTGAGCCGAGATCGCGCCACTGCACTCCAGCCTGTTGCCTGGCAATGGAGTGAGACTCTGTCTCAAAAAAAATAAAAATAAAAAAATAAAAAGAGAGATGGGAGAGTTGGCCTGAGGAATTTTCTGTTAAAACAGGGCCATAATCAACTCATTCTTTCCCTTTTGATTAGTATTTTCTGTTTATGCTTAGCAGTTTGTGATTGGCACCTTGTTTGCAAGTTGAGCTGGAGTATCTGGAAAAATAGAATAAATAGTCAAAATGGTGTTCACATGCCTATGGCATCCAAATGGCCAAGTCAAAACCAAACATTGCCAAAACATGAGTTTCCATCTCTCCCATCTTTTGTAGTCTTATTCAAAGCAACACTTACCTCCATTTTAGCCAAACTGCTCTTTCCTTGAACATCCCTTGCGTGCCCACCTCTAGGCCCACACTCATGCCTTCTGTGGCCTTGGGACCTCTCCAGCTCCCATCTGTGCTTGTTGAAATCCCTCTAGACTTATTTTCAGGACTACATCTTTCTGCAGTTTCTTCTTTGGGTAATAGAGTTTGTTCTTCCCCTCGAGAGCCCACTCCTATATGATACTTCCTTGCTAAACCAGGTTGAATAAATGAGATGTGTGTTTGGTACCTGACTCTCTGCCTACCACCAGACCAGATCTGGACCCCTGAATGGGCCCTTGGTAAACTTATATTAGGGGATTGATCTCAACCTCCCAGCTCTCTACTCTTGGGTCTTTGTGGGAATATCTGCTGGGGTTGCCGTGGGTGGAGTAAAAAACCTAACAAAAGTAGAAATAGATGAGAAAATTGTCCTACAGAATTGTGTATGTATGTGTATATGCATGTGATTGGATACATGTATATATGTGTGTACATCTAACTGTTTAAGGATGATTTTTTAAAAAGATAAAATTATGACTCATAAATATAAGATGAATACTTGTCAAAGATTTTATTTAACTCATCGATTGATGAGAAAACCAGTAAGATATAACAACTGTATCAAACGAGAACCTAGAGTACTACACATTTCTAATCAGGAAAGGAAGGCTAAAATCACTTTAAAAATTGGTGTGAAATTAATTAGTATTCCCGGGGTGATAATCAGTAGCATTCTGTGAGGCATAATTTGCCTTTCTGTAGACAAGAATTATTTGTATTACTACATGTTGTTGTTGTTGTTGTTGTTGAGATGGAGTCTTGCACTGTTGCCCGGGATGGAGTGCAATGGCACAGTCTCAGCTCACTGCAACCTCCGCCTCCTGGGTTCAAGTGATTCTCCTGCCTCAGCCTCCAAAGTAGCTGGGATTATAGGCACCCGTCACCACTTCCAGCCATTTTTTTGTATTTTTAGTAGAGATGGGTTTTCACTATGTTGGCCAGGCTGGTCTCCAACTCCTGACCTTGTGATCTGCCTGCCTTGGCCTCCCAAAGTGTTGGGATTACAGGCATGAGCCACTGCACCTGGCCATATTACTGTATCTTTTACAAATTAACTTCTCTCTGTACAGGGTTTAAAGTAGCTTTAGTCAAAGACAAACATGGACAGCTAGCCAGGACACCACTAAATTTTAGTTACAGTTTTTCCTTGTGTTACATACAGTAGTCTCCATTGCGTCTAATATTTTATATTAGGTATGTGACTTTGTAGGTTTTTATTTTTCAGAAATGGGTATTTTGTATCCAAAGAAGTAAAAAACTATTTTAAAAATTCCAGATTCCATAGTCTGCTGAATCCATTGGTCCATAGATGATCCACAGCACTAAAAATTCTTTCTATATCAACAGTAGATACTGGAATTTAAATGGAATTTTGAGCCAGTTTTAACATACTTGGAGCAACAGGCTCTTTGCTAAAAAAATATTTCCATGTATCAAGAAATATTATTCTCTTGAGGCAAGGGAACAAGATACCAAAGTTCTCATAAAGAAAATTTGGAGACATTTTTTTCTCCTCCATGGAGACAGCCTCCAGATTTGAACTGCTTTACTAGAAAGGGGAGAGGTGGTTCATGATCAGTCAAATACAATTGCCACATACAAGGTACTCAGAGCATGATGGGAAATTTCCAAAAGCCACCCACTTCTTCAGATATTTCCCCAAGATTTGTGATTTTCCTGGCTTTTGACCTTGTGGTTTGTGAGTCCCATTTGTCCATTGCACCTTGAAAATGATTCACAATTAATAAGCAGGGACTTTACTTTTACCTTGTAAATTTAGTTCATTTTGCATATGTGGTTATAGCTCCTTTCTCAGTCCTATGTTGTATATTTTTGCTTTTTAATAGAAATTTTACCTATTTTATTGATACTTTATAAAAATTAGCTTTTGGGTTTAGTTGTCATTTCTATAGGTTTGATGTTTAGCTTTTTTTAGTTTGATGTTTTGTTTTTTAACATGCCAATTTCTACTTTTAACCATTGATTTATTTCTCCAATTTTTCCACTATTTTCTTAGCTTGTTGAGTCGAATATTTAGTTCATTTATATTAGTTCTTATTTAATAATAGAGTTTAAAGCCACAAATTTTCCTCCTAATATGATTTTGGCCTTATCACATAGTTTAACATATGGTATTCTAACTATGTATGGCTTGTAAATACTCCATTATCTTGGCTTTCATTTGCTCTTTTGCCCAATAATTATTGGAATATTCAAAATTTTCCAAGGAATTGGGTTTTTCTGTTATTGTTACTTTTCTCATTATTCTTTTATGCAGCACATATTTCAACAGTGTTTCCTCTGTGCCAGAAATCATACCAGATGCAGGGAACAGTAGGTTGGATGCAGCCAGCATGGGTCACCCTCCTCATGGAGTCCATAATTTGTTGAGGGAGACACAAATGTAATCATATAGTCAAGCACAGTCATAATCAATATTATGGAAGAAAATCTCAGGGTGCCCCACGACCTCTAAACTTTACTAGAAGTGAAGTTATAGTTAGTGAAATTTCCCTTAACCTTACTTCCTTATCTCTTTTCTTGAACATGAATGGTTTTACTACCTATTTGACTCTGGGTAAGCAGACAATTTACTTTCTTCTATGTAGTTCTGATGGTTTCTTCTTGAGGCTTCCCATAAACTCTGAAATCTAAGGCACCCTCAGATTCATATGAGGTTTGCAATTTATGGTTCTTATAATGAAAATTTAAAATGTGTGAGTAAATGCTGTTATTTTCTGAGTAAACAAGCCCTGTATTTAAAAAATTAAACCTAAATTTTTTTTTTATCAACATTGCATGCACATGAATTTTATAAATCACTTAGTACTGAAAGGTTTAGTGAAACAACTAACACTGCTGGCTTCTCTCTCCATACCCCAGTTATTCCCTAGAGGCAACCACTTTCAGTTTAGTGGCTTCTTCTCATAGTTTCTGCCATATATTTACCTATGTGCTTTGCTACAGTTTCTTGACCCATCTGCTTTAGACAGCATCTGGTGACTTCTTTGTGTGGTAGATGCTGGTTTAGTTTACCTGAACCACCTTCCCTTGTTCCTCAGACACATTCATCATTACAGTGAAATCACTTTTGTTAAATGACTATTTGGTGTTTTAATCATTAGGAGTGAGTAAATATGCCTCACTATATAGTCAAACAGTGAACTATAAATAGCATGTCCTTCCTTGAATATTTTGTCATTTCCCTGGATTGATCTCTCTCTCTTTCTTTCTCTCTCTCTCTCTCTCTCTCTCCCCCCTCCCTTTCTCCCTCCCTCTCTCTCTCTCCCACCCTTCCGCTCACCCTCCCTTTCTTCCTTGCTTTTCTTCTGTTTTTCTGTCTTTTCTGTTTTTCTTTGACAGGATCTTTCTGTTGCCCAGGCTGGAATGTAATAGCTCATAGCTCACTGCAACCTTGAATCTTCTGGGCTCGTGCAGTCCTTCTGCCACAGCCTCCCAATAGCTGGGACTACAGGTGTGCACCACCATGCCCAGCTAATTAACAAAATTTTTTTTAGAGATGGCATCTTGCTGTTTTGCCCAGGCTGGTATCAAACTCCTGGTCTCCCAAAGTAGTGAAATTACAGGTGTTAGCTAACTATGCCCTACCCATTTTTCTGGAATTTCTAATTGCCTTAAAAAACCTTTTTTTTCTTATCCTATCTACCAGATATCTAAGTAATCCTAAAATTATTTTATGTTTATTTTTTATTAGATATAATAAATATGTCTATCCCCTCCCCTCCATGTGCCATTATGTCAGGTTTTCTATCAAGCCTTCTTTTTCTCTGGAGACATCTCTTCCAGGGCTGATCCAATGTGTACCAGTTGTTCTTAAGGCCTGCTGTTCATTGGTCATCCCAGAATCTCCCTTTCCTACTCCTGGATTGGATCCACAATTTCCTGTTTCCCATGTCTTACTATTCCTGGCTTATTCCTTCATTTTGCTAGAGGAAATTCTCAGTTTTCAAATACATCATGGGAAATACGTGTTTTGGGTTTTTTGATATCTTCCAGTGACTATGCACTATTCGTGAAAAATCTGATACTGTCTGAATCTCATTTGTAGGCACGAAAGGGAGCAGATGAGTAAAGTTAACCAGATTTAGCCCTTCTGAATATGTATGTGAGTGTGTGGGGCAAGTGGGGGATGAGGCATAGAAGATAGTCTGATCACCTCTGAGGTGCGGTCCATACAGGCACTTGACAGGATGGGCAGGTAAGCTGGGCATGGCAGGGGACATGGGAAGTCCCCCAGCTGAGACCAGAGAACCAGTGGCCTGAGCACTGGCAGCCAGCATGGCTTAGCCATAGTGTGTGTGAGGAGGACATCCAGATTTGTTTGATGGCTGGCATTACCGAAGAAGTAAGGGGTTCTAGGTTGCATTAATTTAAAAATGACCTGAATAAGAGAAGTGTGTGCCTGCTTAACAGTGGAGCAGTTCTTTGGCCGGGCATGGTGGCTCATACCTGTAATCCCAACCCTTTGGGAGGCCAAGGCGGACAGATCACCTGAGGTCAGGAGTTCAAGACAAGCCTGGCCAACATGGCAAAATCCCATCCCTACTAAAAATACAAAAATTAGGCTGGACGCAGTGGCTCACGCCTGTAATCCCAGCACTTTAGGAGGCCGAGGTGGGTGGATCACAATGTCAAGAGATCAAGACCATCCTGGCCAACATGGTGAAACCTCATCTCTACTAAAAACACAAAAGAAAAAAAATTAGCTGGGCGTAGTGGTATGTGCCTGTAATCCCAGCTACTCAGGAGGCTGAGGCAGAAGAATCTCGTGAACCAGGGAGTCGGACGTTGCAGTGAGCTGAGATGGCACCGCTGCACTCCAGGCTGGCGACAGAGTGAGACTCCATCTCAAAAAAAAAAACCACACAAAAAAATTAGCTGGGTGTGGTGGCACATGCCTGTAATCCTAGCTACTTGGGAGGCTGAGGCAGGATAATCGCTTGAACCCAGGAGTCAGGGTTGCAGTGAGCTAAGATTTCACCACTCCACTCCAGCCTGGGCAATAGAGTGTGACTCCGTCTCCACAAAAACAAAACAAATTACAATGGAGCTGTTTTCAAGTAGGTGTCTGGTTCTGGTCCGAGTATATATTGTTCATTTGGCAAATTTCTCACCCCTAAGTGTTCATTTCAAATACTGCCTCTTTATATAGCTTTCCTTGACACTTCCTTTTCCCACAATTCATTTATAATAATAATAATTATTATTTTAGAAACAGGGTCTCACTCTGTCACCCAGGCTGGAGTACAGTGGTGCAATCTCAGCTGTACTGAGACTCAATGGTAGCCTCAGCCTCTTGGGCTTAAGCAGTCTTCCTGCCTCAGAGCTTATTTATTATTTGTCTGGGTTATCAGTCTCTGTTTACTTACCACATTGCTATACTATATCTCTCTCCTCTGTTCAGTCAAGTTCCCCAAAGATATTTGGAAAAGTTACTTAATACTTGTGATTATGAACTGGAAATGGAGGTAAAAGTCCTTGCTGCATTTTTACCACTGGGCTTTGTGAAGATTACAGTGTTTTACAAACAGCAAGTGGCAGATGGTGTTTTCCCCTGTCCATTTTAGCAAACCAGTTAAGCAGCCATTGTCCTGATCACCTGTGTAGCATCCCAACACTGATATGTCCTGAATTCCCCAGCGAGAAAAGTTCACTTTTATTCTTCAACTTCTTCAGCACCAGAACTTTCTATTCAGCGTATTCTTCTGTCTCCCTTTACCGAAGTTCGTAAGCTATCACTGCTTCTGTGCAAGTGGACTGTCTCATGGCTGCATCCTTTGTGGTCCCAGAGGCTGAAGATGAAGGAACCAGGTAGGGCCAGCCCAAAGCAGCCTAGGTCTCTCAAATGCATCAGACATGGCCTGAGTTTAGGATTTGCAGACTCAGGTCTTAGGAACTGCACTTTGAAGCTTACGAACTTCAGTAAGGAGAGGCTTCCTCAGGTGCTGGACAGTCATTGTCCTACTCCTCTCCATTGCATGATGGGGCTTTTGAACACTGGCCTACATCAGTCTGATGGACATGGTAGGTCTCTTGTTCTAGGTCCCTGCACAGACCATCGAGGTCTGAACACCTTGGCCAAGGGCATTCCAACCCTGGAGCTTCTGTTTATTCCCCCTCTTGGGCTGAGCCATTGACCTCCAATCCCAGAAGCACTGGGCCCTGGTAGCTAGACTCAGGGGTGCTGCCAGCATCAGCCTCATGCTGTGCCTCAGCCACCCCTCCCCTAGCTCCTCCTTTTAAGCCTGATCTTTCTGCCTAGACTCCTTTCCTTAAAGCTGTTGTGTTTAGTCAGCCCCGTTGCCATTTTCTGGCACTGGGTCTTGACTTGGGACTTTCAGGCTGACCACAGCCTGAGTCCTTAGCATAAAGTCTTGAAAATCAGGAGTTCTGGTTTCTGTTGCTTTCTTTTGACAAGGGTCCAAATGCACATTGAGCCACTGTTTCCCTGGTGACCAGCTTTACACACCAGAGATCTCAGTCACAATGGATCTTGCTTCTCTAACCTCTGACTCTGGATACCTGCTTATCCTGTATCAGCTTAACTAAGTTGCCCCTTGGATGACTGCATATGGAAAAGAAGATTGTCTTCTTTTGATTAAAATTACCACACCCACTGTAAATATGACACAGTTGGGATATGGGGGATGTGGAGGATATAGCCTGGATTTGAGTGATGGCTTGGCTGTGTGTACGACATGGGCATGTGAATTGTGTGGAGCTTACTGGGGTTTTTAGCCATGGAGATGGTGAGGAAAGAGCAAACAGCTGTGGATGCAGGGAAAGAGACCTGGTGTAGCTGTGAAATAACTCTTCAGGTGACCCTGAGCAGTTTGCTTTTCTACCTCAGTATCTTGCTGTTGTAGGCTCTCTGCACCCACATGGTTGCTGTCATGTGGGGGATTCTGACATCATGTAGAACAGTGGGCCAGGTAGCTTTGGGGGTTAGCTTCCAAGTGTGAGATTCTGTGAAAATGACAAGATTGAAGCTTTCCACCTCTGTGATGCAGGGCAGGCAAACCCCAAAATTGGTGCTTAGCCCTGGAGAGTACTTGGCTTTGCCCAGAAGAAGATTCAAGGGCAAGCTGGTTGGGTTAGACAACAGCTTTTCTTGAAGTGGCAGTGTACAGCAGCAGCTGCAGCAGAGATTTTGCTCCTTGCAGCGTGGGGCTTACCCCATAGGCATTGTGCCCAGAGTAGCAGCTCAGAGGCAGGTCATATTTATATGTGTTTTTAATTACATGCAAATAAAGGTGCAGATTATGCAGAAATTTCTAGAAAAAGGGTGATAACTTTCAGGTCATTGTCATGGAAAGGGGTGGTAATACCCAGGTGTTGCTATGGCAGTGGCAGACTGACATGGCACACTGGTGGGCATGTCTTATGGAACGCTGCTTCTGCCTCATCCCTGCTTTAGCTAGTCCTCAAATTGGTCCAGTATCTAAGCTCCACCTCTGGAGTCAAGTCCTGCCTCCTACCTCATATGCATGAAACAGCCTTTTAAAATCCTTAGTTCTGCCTAGGATTTGACACACCATAGATGTGCCACTTAGGATGCTTCCTTTTAGTCTTCCAGTTATCCACTCTGTTTAGCTTCTTCTAGTTTATTTATTTTCCTATATTTTCTTCTGATTCTAGCTTTTGAATCGAAAAGACAAGACTACCTTTGAGAAATTGGACTACCTGATGTCGAAAGAAGATAATTACAAGCGGACACGAGAATATATCCGAAGCCTGAAGATGGTTCCAAGTATTCCCTATCTAGGTAGGAGTTTGAATTGGCTTACTATTTTTTAAGAAACCTGCTCTGTGCCAAATAAGATGTTTTTACAGTTTCTACTTGAGAAATTTCCAGGAAGCGACATGGGCCATAGATAAAGAGGCACTTGGTTGGGTCCTTGGGTTGGAACAAGCTGTTGATACTTCCCAAGGATGGAAACCTGGATGAGGGTGATACACAAGGGATGTTCTGCTTTTAATATAAAAGACCTGTGAGCCCCAAGCTTCCCCAGGCTGCAGCCCAGATGGGTCACAGTGACAGTGATAAGACTTACTGTTTCATCCACATCCTCCTGAACTAGGGGATGTCAGGCACAAACCCTCTATTCTGATTCTCTGGGCATTATTAGTATATTTCATGTTTGGACAAATAAAATTATAGTAATGCTTATTAATTTTTCTGGTTAGAAAATAATGCATGTTAATTGCAAGGAATTAGGAAGAGAAAAAAGTTAATATCATTTGTTATCTCATCTAAAGATATTTGCTTCATATCTTATTCATTTAGGCATATCTAAAATATATATGTTTCCTCTATCCTAAAAATGTTGTCTTTGTCTTAAAAATGTTACCTACTTTGCGATACTATGACTCAGTCCTATCAGATGGATTTGTGAAACTGTAATCTGCTCTCCAATACTGACCATTTAAGGCAGCAGTCCTCAACCTTTTTGACACAAGGGACCAGTTTCCTGGAAGACAGTTTTTCCGAGGATGGAGGGTGGGTTGGGGAGAATGGTTTCAGGATGAAACTGTTCCACTTCAGATAATTATTCTGATAAGACACATACAACCTAGATCCATCACATGTGCAGTTCCCAATAGGATTCGCGCTTATTTGAGAATCTAATGCTACCACTGATCTGATGAGGTGGGGCTCAGACAGTAATGCTTGCTGGCCTGTTGCTCACCTCTTGCTGTGTGGCCCAGTTCCTAACAGGGAGTTGGGAACCCCTGATTGAAGGTGTTTCTACATTTTTGCTATTAAAATGTCTCAGTTGAATATCCTTATTACAAAAACTTTCTACATGTATTTATGATTATTACCTTGTGATAAATTCCTAGAAGTGTGCCTGGCTTCAAAATGTATGCAAAAGCATGTGCCTTTTCACGTATATTTCCAAAATGCACTCCAGAGAAGTCGTGTCAATTTGTATTTTCATCAGAAGGGAATGAAATTGTCTGTTTCTCCCACATTACGAATACTATGCTTTTTCATGTTTTTTTTTCTTTTTCTTTCTTTTTTGTCTTTGCCAATTTGATAGGTGAAAAATACTTCTTGTAGTTTGGATGTCAGGGTTATGCTAATTTTATGAAAAAGATCTTTTGATCATTTATGGTCTAAAATAATTTTAATAACAAGAGAAACCAAGATTATTTAGAAGTGACTCCTGATATTTGCAGGGGATCTCGTGTAATTTTTTAGAGTTACATTTTTGACAACTTTAAAATTTTCTTTCATGAACATTGTTTATTTAGAGTTTCTAATTCTTTTAATTAAAAATTAATTAGAATTTTTAATTCTTTTAATGCCAACTTGGAAAATTTGTTCTTTAGTAGAAAATTGTCCATTTGATCCAAATTTTCAATATTATTAGCATAGAGTTTTTTCCTTATTTAATTTTTTGATGATATAGTATTCTCTTATAAATTTGAACATCTCTATCTATATATATATATACACACTAAATACTAAAGCAAATATAGCCATATATATATATTTGCTATGCAAATATATAAATATATATTTATATATAAATATAGCCATATATGCATATGTTGCTATATTTGCTTTAATATTTCTAATAGTTTGTATTTTTTGTTTTCTTTTTTTTTTTAAATTTACCTCCTTGCCAGAGATTTGTGTGTTGGTCTTTACAAAGATTAAATTTTGGATTTGTTTTTAGTCACACTGTCTTTTTGCTTTTTAGTTTACTATATTTTATCAATCAAGGATGTGCATTTTCTTCCCACATTTTAACAGTTCTGAAATTGGGATACATCTTGCAATTAATAATAAAGCACTGTGACATTGTTTAATTGACAGCAGTTTTTCTTAGTGTTACATTAAAAAAAGACACACCTGATAACAGGTGACATCTTAAACATGATGAAATGTGGACTTTCCATGTTTGTCTTTTATAATTCATCTCTCCTATTTTCCTTAAGTTGTTTAAGTTGTTTTGCCATTTCTGTTAACTACTAGAGTTGAATTATTGGTTCATTTGTGTATATGTTATTTTTTACTTTCATATAGAAAACACTTAAGGCTATAAATTTTCCTCTAATTGGTGCTTTTGTTGCATCCTACATATTTTGGTGTGTAGTGGTCTCAGTGATATTCTTTAGATACTCTATAGTTTTAATTTTTCTTTTATGCAAATATTTAAGAGAGTTTTTTTTAAATTTTCAAGGGCTTAGGCTTTTGTTTTTATTTTTAAAACAATTTATAGAAATATAACTAATACATAATCCATTTAAAGGGTACAATTCGCTGGTTTTTAGTAATATTCACAGTTGTGCAAACCATCACCGCAATCACTTTTAAAGCATTTTTTATCACTCCGTAAAGAAGCCCCACGCCCATTAGCAGTCATTATCATTTCCCAGTAGGATGAGGAAATGATAATGACTGCTAGTGGGCGTGGGGCTTCTTTACGGAGTGATAAAATCAGCCTTAGGCAACTATTAATCTACTTTATGTCTTCACAGGTTTTCCTATTCTAGAAATTTCATCTAAATGGAATCATACCATATGGTGTCTTTATGACTGGCTTTTTTCTCACAGCATCGTGTTTTCAAGGTTCATCCATTTTAGAGCATGATCAGTACTTCATTCCTTCTTATTGCCAAATAATATTCCATTGCACAGATGCACCACATTTTATTTATCCATTTGTTTTTTTAGACAGGATCTGGCTCTTTTGCCTAGGCTGGGGTACAGTAATATGATCTTGGCTCAGTACAGCCTTGAACTCCTAGGTTCAAGCGATCCTCCAGCCTCAGTCCCCCAAGTAGCTGGGATTACAGATGCACACCAACATGTCCAGCTTATTTTTTTGTGTGTTTTTTGTAGAGACGAGGTTTTGCCATGTTGCTCAGGCTTTTCTCAAACCCCTGAGCTCAAGTAATCTGCTTGCCTTGGCCTCCCAATATCCATTTATTTGATAAACATTTGAATTGTGTCCATTCTTTGACTGTTATAAATAATGCTTCTATGAATGGCTTAGGTTTTTAAAAACATAGTCGTCTCTAATTTTTGAGATTTGTTTTGTGGCTTAAGATTGGTTTTTATACATGTTTCATGGTGCATGTTGGAAAAGAAGGTGTAATGTCTCAAATTAATCTTATAATTGCATTGTAATGTTCAAATTATGAAATTTTGATAACTTGGTCTATCCAGGAAGAAATATATGTTACAGTTCCCTTGTATTTCTAGTAGTTTCTGCCTTACATATTTAGTATATAGAAGTTGGTAACAGTTATAGATTCATTGAGAAGTACTCCATACAAAGCTATCTTGGTTCCATTTGTTACTTGCTTTTGCTTCTATTGTCTGATATTAATTGTGTGACATCTATTTTATTTTTCATTTGTATTTTTTTGCTAAGTGAAGACATTATTTATATTGATACATAATTTACATGTTTGAGGGACATGTTGTATTTTGTTACATGCATAGAATATATAATAATCAAGTCAGGGTATTTGGAGGTATCCAGCTCCTTGAGGATTTATCATTTCTGTGTGTTGGGAACATTTGAAGTCCTCTCTTTTAGCTACTTTAAAATACACAATATATTGTTAACCATAATCGCCCTACTCTGCTGTTGAACATTGGAACTTATACCTTCTCTCTAACTATGTTTGTACTCATTAACTAATCTCTCTTTATTCCTCCTGCCCACCCACATGCCCTTCCCAGCCTCTGGTATCTATCATTCTACTCTCAGTCTCCATAAGATCAACTTTTTTAGCTCACACGTATGAATGAGAACATGTGATAGTTGTCTTTCTGTGCCTGGCTTATTTCAGTTAACATAATGACCTCCAGCTGCATCCATGTTGCTGCAAATGACAGGACTTCATTCTTTTTATGGCCAAATTATACAGCATTGTGTGTGTGTATGTAGCGGGGTATGTGTGTGTATGTGTGTGCGTGTATCACATTTTCTTCATCCATCTGCTGATAAACACTTAGGTGGATTCCATATCTTGGCTAAGGTAAATACTGCTGCAATAAACATGCAAGTTCAGGTATCCCTTTGACATACTGATTTCTTTTTCTTTGGATAAATACGCAGAAGTGGGATTGCTGAATTGTGTGGTAGTTCTATTTTTAGTTTTTTTGAGCAGTCTCTATACTGCTTTCCGTAGTGGTTATACTAACATACATGCCCACCAGCAATGTGTAGTTCCCTTTTCTCCACATCCTCGCCAGCATGTTACTTGTTGTCTTTTTAATAATAATCATTGTGGCTGGGCCAAGATGATATTTCATTGTGGTTTTGATTCATTTGTGTTTATTTTATAAATCTTTGACTATAGTTTAGATTTTAATATTTTATTTTTTTCAGTTGCAGTTTCATTCCTATTGCCCAGGCTGGAGTGCAGTGGCGCTGTCTCGGCTCACTGCAACCTCCGCCTCCCAGGTTCAAGCAATTCTCCTGCCTCAGCCTCCCAAGTAGCTGGGATTATAGGTGCCTGCCGCCATGCCCTGCTAAGTTCTATATTTTTGGTAGAGATGGAGTTTCACCATGTTGGCCAGGCTGATCTTGAAGTTCTGACCTCAGGTGATCCACCTGCCTCAGCCTCCCAAAGTGGAGGCTCACGTCTGTAGTCTTTGTAATGCCAAAGATTACAGGCGTGAGCCATGGCACCCAGCAGAGATTTTAATGTTTTAAGTTGCCTTGATTTAGTTATGATTCTTGCAAACAGCATTTAGTTGGACCCTACATGAGAAACCTTGCCTTTTAATAAGGGAATATACCACTTTCACATTTGTTTCACCTTATGCCATATAATTGAATTCTATTTCTTTCTTTTTTTATGCTTTTGTACTGCAGTGTCTTTCTACTTGGTTACTGGCAAATCCCCATCTCAGGTCTACAAATGGAGGGCACGTTGCTGTGCACAGCTCTGAAGTCCATTCCTACCACACATGAGACTAGTCAGTTGAGAGATAGCATTCATGGTACTATGGTGAGGACAGCCTAGTGCAGCCCACTGGTTCCACTAGCAGAGGTGTTCTAGGGTCATTAAGGATGGCCTCTTCTCTCAAATAAGGATGATCGTGAGAGCTGCTGTGCATTGTTTGCTTTCTCTGTGCCTAGCACTTTGCTAGGCATTTGAATGCATCATTTCATTGAATGCTCACAATAGCGCAGTGAATAAGCAGGCAGTGAGAGGTTGCCTAAGGTCACATAACTGGAAAGTAACAGAGCCAGGACTGGGCCCAGATGGCCTGGCTAAAAGCCCTAAGCTCTTGACACTGCCCTCTCCTGACTCCCCACCCTATTCAGGTCATTACTTTCCTATCCACCCTTGTGGTTACCACCTGTATCCTCTGGCTATTTATAACTTGTAGGTGGCCCCCATCAGACACTGTGTGAAGGGGATGAATTATTGCTACTCTTTCTTGTGACATTCTCTATTATGGGACCATAAAGCAGTGCAGTCTTGGGCTTGCAAGGGCATTGGTCAGCCTGGGTGCCAGCCCTCCGGTTTCTTGTCACTCAGAGTTTCTGGACAGATGCAGCCCTCCATATCCTTGATCACCTCGTCTCAGCTGCTGCTGCTTAGCAGGTGCTTCCCAAGAGGCTCCATGGAGGCCTCCGTCCTCCTGCATTCTTGCTGTTTCTGATTCTAATTGAGTCCAACTGAACTGCTGTGCTCTTATCCCTTAAGTCTTATAATTATTTTCCCCTCCCCTTAAACCAAGTGGACTGCATTTCTCATATTGCGTCAGAATGACCCTGACATATACAAGTCAGAGGGAGAGAAGAGTAGGTGACTGCCACCTGCTCTCTGTTCTTGAACTGTGTATGAGGGTTTACCATGGGGTACCATAGTTTGCTTAAAAAAGAATGAAGCAAGACCTCTTGAGGTAGCTAGGAGTTCCACCTACATGCATGTCTGGTTGCCCTGGACATACCCTATCCGAATCCAGGTTGTGTATTCTTCTTGAAAACCCAACCTGTCCCAGAGAGAGATTTATTTATTTAAAGAGGAATAGTTATGTAATTCCTGGAAAGTACAACATAGGAAAAACTATTTGAAACCATTTGTTTTTATCTCTGGCAAAGTCCTCATTGTAGGTCTTTTCCCCCTTGGGGTGAGAGGAGGCTGTTTTCCAGGAGGAACTGTAGGTCAGTCCCAGATATTTCAAGCTGCTTTGTTACTTCTGTTGCTTGAGACCTTGAATGCTGCTTCAGCAGTTATTTGCCTCTAACAGCAAATGTGGAGGAGATTTATTTTTGTAACAATTCTTTTAACCTTCTGTGGAAGATTCTATATGCTAACTGGGCTCCTGTGACTACTCACATATGTGTTTCTTTGCTCCATGTAAAGATGCCTTTATGTAGTACTAGCCTTTGTTACTAACCGTGTGGGTGTGATTCTGACTCGTTTTAATGCAAATTTTAGAGCCAGTTGGCTGTACTCTGGTGTAGTGAGTTCCTGATGAAACATAATTTTAAAAACACTGAGGGAAAAATATATTACATTTATAAAATAAGACTCTTTGAATCAAAAAATTTCTTGCAGATTACTTCAAAGTGTGAAAATAGTGTTGAAAAATAGGTCAATTATTTGGAGCTGATTTTATCTGATAGCAGCTCCTTGCAAATACCCATTTAGATTGGAATGATAATAAAAGCAAGCAAAGAGCTTTGAAGAATGTCTACATCATTTGTTTATAAACAGCTGTGTTGATTTAGGGGGTGTTTTGTTCTTACTACTTATTATTTCCTTCAGGAAATAACTAAATTGGAAATGTGATGAATCTTAAATGGTTTAGAGCTGATTCTAAAAGTAACCATTGCAGTGTGGAAAATTATGATCTCTCAAGGAATAAAAATTAGGTATTCTAATACTTCTGGTAAGTAAGAAAACATTTGGAGACATTTTTAGAAAATTTACCCAGACTTCTAACATGTGAAGTAAATTTCTAGAACCTAAGTTATTCCTTCAAATGAGCAAACCTTTCCATTTTCAAAAAGTAAGGCTTTATTTGAAAATATAAATTCTAAAGTTTAAAATCAAGACCAATTATTTCCAAATATAAAATAAACAGGGCTAAACTGTTGGATACCTGAAAGGACTTTCAAAAAGAAGTGATCATTGGTCGAAAAAAGTGTTTACTCTGATGCCCCAAAGCCCCCCATTCAGAAAGGTGAGTGAGGGACTCATGTGCCGAGCCGGAGGGCTGCAGGCATCAGGCCCCTCTGCCAGGTGGGTGTGCCCTCACTGTAGTTACTACATATTCAGTGGGTGCTTTCATAGGTCAGTCACACACCATCCCTGCCCCTGTGGAGCTCACAGTCTGGTCACGATCACCAGCACTGAACAAGAAACTTCAAGTGAGCTGAGCATTATGAAGGAAAAGGCAAAGGAGCAAATCAAGGGGACCCTGGCTAGTCTTAGGGAACCAGGAATGGCTTTCTGGAGGGAAGTAGAGTTCTGAAGAATGAATAAGCTGGGTGAATAGGTGAGGAGGTAAGCATTTTACACAAAGATGACAACTTGTGCAAGAACCCTAAAGTGGGGAAAAACATGTTTGTTAGAAAAACTGGCTGGAAGTAGAGAATGAGGGGGAGGGTGTCATGTGGAGCAGCTGCAGTGGAAGGGAGGGGAAGATTGCTTAAGGCCTAGATGTGGGAGTCGGGAGGGAGTGGGGAGCCCAAGGCTCCGACCGACCTAGGAGCAGTAGGGAGTCATGAAAGGGTATTAAGCAAGGGCACGCTGGGTTGGATTTGCATTGAACACACATCACCTTGGCTGCAGCAGGTGGCTTCGAGGAGACCAGGCTGGAGGAGTGAAGGCCAGTTAGGGGATCCTGTAGAAGCCCATGATGAGTCACTGTATTTCAGAAATTGCCAGGGAGGGGAAAGGCTCTTTAAAAGCAGTTCATTTTAGAGCAAAGCCTTGGAAAGACCTAAAACAGTTGTCAGTGAGTATATCCCTGATGTGTGATAAAGACACACAGCATGTCATTGTCCTCTGGTTTTGAGAATCGATTTGTGCATCTGAACTGTGGGCCCCTTAAAGCAGAGAGGAAAGAGCAAGCACCGGAGGGATCAAGCCAAGGATGCGGCAGAGCTGCTGCTCCCCAGAACAGGGATCTGAGTGGTGGCTGTTGCCCCCTTGATGCCACCCCAGGACCAAGGTGCAATAGTTCCCTTGTCAGGATTAACAACAATGTTAACTGGCTGTCCCCACGTTAGCCAGCATATAATGCCTAACTGAAAAAATTCCATTCCCCATACAGGAAATCCAGCCTTTTTTTCATTTCCCCACCCCACGTTTCCAAGGTTCCCCAAGGAACACTCATTTGTTCCACAGATCCATCCTGGTTGTTGCTTGGTGCCTCAGCTAGCTGCCTGGCCACAAACTTCTAAGCCCTCTCACTGGTCCCCTCCTGCCTTTCCTAACTGGACCTGTGTGGAACCAGGTTCCTTCCTTAGCTGGAAAAGGAGGTGTCTGTCAGTCCACAAAGCTTAAGGCTGGATTCTGGTCTGCCTGCCCCTGGAGCCATAGCCCATGCTCTGCCCTGCTGGCCACATGCTACAGGGCCAACTTGCTGCCCTCCCTACCCCAAGCCCAGGAATCCTTTGAACAAATCTCCTCTTCCCTGAGTCTAGGCATTCAACCCTCTCTGGGATCCAGCAAGCAAGAAGAAGCTTCCCTCTACCCCAGGCTCTAATATGCTTCCCTTTTGCAATCTCAGGATTTGTGACCTTAAAATTCATTTTTTATTTTTGTTTTTTGAGACAGAGTTTCACTCTTTGTTGCCCAGGCCGGAGTGCAGTGGCATGATCTTCACTCACTGAAACCTCTGCCTCCTGGGTTCAAGCAGTTCTCCACCTCAGCCTCCCAAGTAGCTGGGATTACGGGCACCTGCCACCATGCCTGGATAATTTTTTGTATTTTTAGTAGAGATGAGGTTTCACTAAAAAGTCACATTTTTTCTGGGACTCCATAATCTTTCTCATTTCTTACAAAAGCCAGTGGATGTTATTAAAACCCCCATTTTGTCAATGAAGAAGAAAACACAGCTTGACTCATGACTTACCCAACATCATATCCCAGGCGGATACCAAGTTTAACTCAAGATCTCATGCTTACTGCTGGAGTTCCACCCAGCCTTAACTTATGCATCCTCCTTTTAGTATCTCCATCTCCATGGAAATAAACAGTGGAAGGAAAACATGTGGGGGTCAAGAAAGGAGCTCTAGGGGGAAAGCCTTGTTTCCTGCATGCTTTGCTGCCCAGGGTGGGAGAACCTTGTCTCATTTGTCCTTTCTGGGGCAAAGGGAGCATCTGCAGTCAGCTTTTCTCTGGGTCCAAAAGTTTTGTCTGACCCTGTAAAATGAGGTAAGAGCATAAACTCATTTTGTGCAAGAAAAACTGTTTTCTTTTTCTTTCTTTTGCTGTTTCTTTCTTTCTCCTTTTCTCTCTTTTTCTAAAATCTCTCCCTCTTTCTTTCTCTCTTTCATTCTTTTTATAAAAAAAAAAACAAAAAACTGTTTTCATGGTAGGAATCTTTATACTCATTAGGACGACTATTCCTCTGACTTCCCTGAGTTTTTTTGATTTCTAATTAGAAAGTAACATTAATTACAAAAAGTCATGTTTATTGTTTTACTGTGTGACTGCACTGCATTATCTCATTTAATCCTCCCAAGACTCCTTCCTTTGAGGGAGGCATTATTTTTAACGTATTTCCTAGCTGCAAAATATGCACAAGATTCATGTTAAAGTTCATATACTAGTAAATGGTGAGATCTGTGCTTATACCCAGGTCTGACTCCAGTGCCCCAACCACTAACCTCAGAATATGCCACATGCTCCCCAGAACCGGCCTTTAACCTCTGGGAAAAACCACAGCTAGGAAGGAAAGTATCTGTAGGGACTCTTCCTGTGTGGAACAAGGAGACTTCCTGGTGGGAGTTCCTGGGGAAGCACGTTGACTCATGGGTAGGGACCGAGTGGATTGAGTGGACACTGGTCTTCTACTGACAAATTCTTATTGTACCCCCGTACCTGGGCTGGCCCTAATAAAGAAAAGGATTGGGGCAAAGGAAAGACTGGGGAGCTTCTGCATCCTCAGGACCAACCTGGGGCCATTGGAATGTCTACTTGCATTGTTGCAGAGAGGAATAGTTAGGACGATAGTCCTGAGAACCTAGAGATTTCATGTAGTAGACCGCTTTTCAGATGGCCCCCAATGATTTTTTTTTTCCTTTCTCTTTTTTTTTTTTTTTTTTGAGACTGAGTCTTGCACTGTTGCCTGGGCTGGAGTGCAATGGAGCAATCTCGGCTCACTGCAACCTCTGCTTCCTAGGTTCAAGCGATTCTCCTGCCTCAGCTTCCCGAGTAGCTGGGATTACAGGTGCCTGCCACCATGCCCAGCTAATTTTTTGCACTATTAGTAGAGACAGAGTTTCACTATGTTGGCCAGGCTGGTCTTGAACCCTGTCTCGTGATCCACCAGCCTTGGCCTCCCAAAGTGCTGGTATTACAGGCATGAGCCACCATGCCTGGCCGATGGCCCCTAATGATTTCTGTTCCCTGGTATTCATATCCTTGTATAATCCCTTCCCCTTAAGTGTAGGCAGAATATAGTGATTTGCTTCTAACAAATATGACAGAAATAATGGGCTGTCCCTTCCAAGATTAGATAATTAAAGACTATCCCTTTTATGTTGAGTGCTTTCCCTTTCTTATTCTCTTTTGGATCATTCATCTTGGAGGAATCCAGCTGCTCTGTGTTTGGCAGTCTTGTGGAGAGGCCTATGTGGCATGGGATTGAGACCTGCCAACAACCACGTGAGGGAGTTTGGAAGAAGATTCTGCTTAAAAGGCGAGCCTTCAGATGAGACTGAAGCCCCGGCCAGCAGCTCGACTGAAGTCTCATCAGAGACCTTAGCCAGAGACACCCAGCTAAGACATGCCCAAATTCCCAATCCACAGAAACTGCAAGATAATAAATGTTTATCGTAAGAGGATAAGTTTTGGAATAATTTGTCACACAGCAATCGATAATGAGCACATTGTAGAACCTTTATCACTACCCCACATTTGTTACTTTGTTGACCAATCTGTATTGGGACAAAATCAACTGTAAAACTCAAAACATAAAGGACTGTAACATTGACCTCTAGGGCAGCAGCAGGTGCTGGACCCCTCTCAAAAGCTAGTTTTGAGGTGAGGTGATTCAATAGGCTAGAGAGGGTGGTTGCTGCTTTGAGAAGTGAAGAGTTCTTGCAGTTCTGTAAGGAAGATGGGTGCCTGGGGATGACTGATTAGGGTCTGAGAGGGCCTGGAAGGTTACCCTCAGGAAGCCTGTCATTCCTTGATGGAGTGTACAGTGGGCTGCTGAGTACTCGGGGGAGACGAGGATATATCCTTTTTTGTGACCATCCAGAAAGGCATTTGGTGCCCACTCATTCTTTTAAAAACTTAAAAATTACAAAAGTAACACATTGTTTGTTAAAAATTATGTGAATCATTTTTACATAATTCACATAAAAGAAGTTTATAAAGTAAAAAGTGAATGTGCCATTCTTCTTCTGCCACTTGCCAGAGGCAGCCAGTATTTGCAGTGGGTGTGTGTTCTTCCAGACATTCTAATCCACAAATCCAAATGGACGTGCCTATGGAGGGTACATGATACTGTGCTTTTTAATCAAACTGGGAACATTTTACCTGTATTGTTTTGCACATATAAACTGTCAGAGATATTGTACAGTGGCAGCAAATCTAGAACTCCCCTTTTCTTTCTGGTAGCTTTTTGACATTCACAGATGTATGGGCAGTGTGTTGGATATCATCTGGATGAGTGCTGATTTGTCTAACTGTGCCCCAACTGATAAATATTTAGGCTGTTTCTGGTTTTTCCCTTTTACATATACAAGTTGAATATACCTAATCTGAAAATCTAAAATCTAAAACATTTTGACAGTCAACATGATGCTCAAAGAAAAGCCTCATTGGAATATTTTTGGATTTCAGATTTTCAGATTAGGTTTGCTCAACAGGTGAGTATAATGCAGATATTCAAAAATCTGAAAAAATCTGAAATCTGGAACACTTCTGGTTCCAAGCATTTTGGATAAGGGATTGCTGCAGCCTGTAGCGCAGTGGGGAGCATGCTTATCTGTGTCTTTACCCTCCTTATGAGAGCACTTCTGAAACACTGAGTGCTTGAAGTGGAATTGCTAGGGCAGAGACACTGCAACTTTACAGTGCCTACTGCTGGCATGCCCTCTGAAATCGTGCAGTTTTATTTCCACAAACAGGGTATTAGTATGCCTATTTTTTCTACTCTAAAACTGGCTATTATTCACCGTGTTTTATTTATGCTAAAATGATAGGCACAAGATGGCATTTAAAAAAATATACATTTCTCTGCCCACCAATTCTCTTGGGCTCCAGCTAGGCCTTCAGGCCTCCCACCCAACTGATAAGCCACTCCTTGCCCTTGCCTCTGCTTCCTGAGTATCTATCCTTATTCCCTCTCCCTGTGCCCCCAGCCCAACCCCACACTGCCCTGATTGATGAAGAAAGGCTGCCTTGCTATTGGGTTCCTGTGGAGAGGAGGCTGACCTAAATCCATCCCCTGCACACTTGCCTGGGGCTTAGTCAACATTCCAGGCTTGGAAAAGGCTGTGTGCTTCTTTTAATCCTTTTCCCTTGTTGAGATGACTAGGGCGTAGGCGTCTGTCATCGCATGGCTCCAGAAGGGAATTCTAATTCCACTCCCTCCACATTAACTATCCTTCTAGGCTCTGGGTCATTCCCAGCCCTGCTGAGGCTCATGGCAAATGTGGCCTGTCCTTCCTAGCCCAAGGAGCCCTCTCCTAGTACTGTGAGATGCCCTTCAGCTTCAGGATGTGATGCAGCCATGGGAAAGGGAAGATTCCTTGACCAGCCTATGGAGCTAGATTTATTAATATCATAACCATGCAAGCACGGCATGGGGCAGGCAGATGGCCCACCCACCTAGGAGGTGCTGCATGTGGCAGTTCTGTGGGAATGCCATGCAGATGGGCGAGATTATCTGTGTCTAGGCTCCCAGTGTGGGCTGAGCTGGCCCAGGATGGCCATTCAGGAGAGACAGGGATACTTGAATGTCTCAGGGATGGTTGGTATCAAAACATCATGTCTACAGGGGCAGAATCCCAGGCTAGGGCTGTTTCAGGCCTGACTCTGGGGTCTGAGAGAGACCTGTAAGCAAGTGCCAGGCCTGGAGGCAGGGATATGGGAGATGAACCACCTCTACTGGAACCCAGTTATCAGATGATGAGGACTAGGGCTTGAACCAGGTAGATCTGGTTATCTGGTGACTGCCAGAGCATCCACAAGTATGATGTTCAGAGTGCCAAAGCACAGGGGCTAATGAGTCTGTAGGCTGTAGGACAAATGGCAAGAAGAAGAGAAGCTGTAGGCCTGGCAAAGGATTGGTAGGTCCATGGGGCTGCGAAACATTCTCCAGCACTGCCGCTTGTTATTCTGTGTCCACTGTTTGAGATAAATGTGGCAGACAGCTATGGACTAGCTTCCTGACATCTAGGGACCTTCTGATACCAAGCTGCTGCTGCTGCACAAGTGGGCTGGCTTACCACCTGACATACCCACTCCTGTGGGCAGGAGGCTCCACAGCACTGTAATTCTCAGACATATTACTGAGTGATATGGGGTGACATAGGAGCTGTAGTGTGATCTCACTTCCTCCCTGGGTATAGTGATCGATGCTGTAGAGGCAGGAGCTCAGGAATCAGACTGACCCGAGTTCACATTCTGAGTGTCAGGCTGCATGCACTTGGACAGATCACTTACCTCTCTGATGAAAGTTTTCTATTATGTTGAAGAGAGAGTAATTATAGAATCCATCTTATAGGGTTGTTATGAGAATTTGAAGAGCCATGCATACTTCCTGGCACATGGTAAGCACCCTTTAGATGGTGGCTAGTATTAGTGCTATCCAGATGAAAATAGAGCTAAGAAGACCCTATCAGTGAGAACCCTCTTGCCTCCTGTATCTAGAGAGACTATGGAGAAACACAGTATACCCAGGAAGGGCAGTGTACCCAGGAAGAGGCACATCTGGGCACAGCCAGGTGTCATGTAGTTAGCCACCTAGCCCTAGAAGGGTTGGATATGATTTCTGGGGTAGTGCAGGGATCGGCAGCAGAGGGGCTGGGGAATAGGATCCCATCTGATGAGTAATGTCTGTCTGGCAAAATATGGTCCTAGAGAGGATGGGGAGCAATAACCTCTGGAGTGTAGTCAAGATACCTTTTTGGATACAGACCCAGCCTGTGACCCCTCCTTCTCTGGGAACCTGGGAACTTCCCCTGCATGTCAGCAACAGTGTTCCTTCTACCTAGCTCTGCTCCAAGGCCAGAGCCATAGAGTTGGGGTGAATACTCAGCCCCAACTGGGCCAATTGGATTTTCTACCTGGGAGCCAGCATTGGATTGTAGGTATGCTGGCACTCAGACCAGGAGGACATGAACTGAGAAATGTCATCTGGTGCCATATGCCAGAACAAGTGTACAGAATAGTCCACAGATGGATGCATGATGAGAAGCAGAGAAAGAGACCCTGCAGGAAAGAGAAAGGGAAAAGGAAAGAGCAAGGGAGAGGAGCTGAGAAAGTTGCAGCCTTGCATCTTGAAGGCTTTCCAGGCAATTTCTGGTTCCTGGCCCTTGTGAGGCCCAGCTGTGTCCCTGCCCATGGACTTGGGGAGATACCTCGTGTCCTTATGTAACCAGCTTATTAAATGAGCTGGACTCAATCAGGTGTGAGAAGAAACCAACCTCATTTTTTCCTCAGTGTCCTTTTGAGCCTACTCTGTGGACTTTACTTTTCCCAGTCAAAGCTGAGAACTTAGCAGGTCCCTTGGTCTTTCAGGTGTTAGGCATGAAACAGCCCAACAGTCCCTCATTCCAGACAGTCCGGTGTAGTAATTGCAAGTCTGGACTCTTAAAGCTGACCAGCTGTGGAGGCTTGGATTCGGGAAAGACACACGGTCAACTTGTTTGTTTGTTTTGAGACAGGGTCTCTATCTCTTTTTTTTTTTTTGCCCACCTGGAGTGCAGTAGCATGATCTTGGCTCACTGCAGCCTTCGCCTCCCACCTCAGCTTCTTGAGTAGCTAGGACCACAGTTGCATGCCACCATGCCAAGCTTTTTTTTGGGGGGGGGGTAGAGATGGGGGTTTCACCATGTTGCCTGGGCTTGTTTCAAACTCCTGGGCTCAAGCAGTCCTCCGACCTCGGCCTCCCAAAGTTCTGGGAGATATGAGCCACAGCACCTGGCCAACATACAGTCAGCTTCTTTGCTGGATCCCTGCCAGTTCCATTGCCTCCCCAAACTGTTCACTGAGGTTTCTGGCCCTTGGGAACAGGACAGGAAGAAGGGAGAGAGAAGGGCCCATCTTTCATAGCTGTTGGTAACTCAGAGCTGTGCCCTGTGGGTGTGCCAGATGCTTGTGCAAGCAACCCAGCTCTGTCTTTCCCCCTCTTGGCTGCTGCTGCTTCAGAATCTCCCTTTGGGCACCTCTGACTCAGGTCCTTTGATGCAGTAGTGTGTAGCTCCCTCCCTGGCTCTTGTACTTCCTGCCGTGCCCCTGTCCTCACCATTTTGGCAGCCATCTGATCCTAGGAAGCCTGAATTTGTGCCTCAGTGGGCTGGCCTTGTGCTGTCAGCACAGGCCCCTCTTCTCACTGCTCTGTGCCCCTGGCCCTGAGTCAGACAGGAGTGCTTATGCCCTCCCTTGTCAGGTTGTGGGAATAATCCCTTGAAGTCCCTCTCACTTGACTGAAGGTGGCAGGGACATATGAAGGACAGTTCATTCTCCCCTCCCTAGGACCTTCTTTCTGTACTTCTCACACAGCTTGAGGGAAGCCATCAGCTAATACTGGAGAGCCAGTGCGAGGCCATGCCCTTTGCAAAGATGATCTCGAAGCTTTTATCTTGTCTTTAGCCTTTGGAGTCTCAGATAAAACTGAGGCAGAAAGAGTGTCTTTTAAATATGTTGTTACACTTCCCTTTTTTTGCTTAATCCAGTCGTGTGGGTTTCTCTTACTATAACCAGAGTTTTGACAAGTTTGTGTGAAACAGTTGAGGGGGTCTTGGGAGATCAGAGAGGACATCTTGAACCCCCTAAGAGTGGCTGTGAACTGTGAGCATGGTACACTCCCATTACCATTGTTTTCAGTAATTTGAAGGTTTCTCTTTTAGTCTTGCTCAAATCGGCAAAATTTGGGGAAGGGGGTCTTGTTCAGTGTCACTTGCTCAGGATACATCACTGTCTTCTGGCCCTGTTCCCCACAAAAGTCCAGCTGCTGGGTGCCCCTTGCCCCCCAAGTGATCAAGGTATTGGCTAAAACTGGGATGCAGGGGTTTGGCTGGGGCAGGAGAAAGTCTGGGCTTCATTGACTTCCTTCTGGGTCTGCAAATGCAGTGCACCCACCGTGGAGAACTGAGTAGGACTGCTGTGATTGCAGGCCTTAAAAGGTCATCATAGGATAGGAGACGATGGTCTGGCTGGCCAGTCTCCAGGATGCTGACTGGCTGTCTTTGCTGGCAAGTAGAGCAATTCACTGGGTACCCTGGCTAGGGTGGTTGGACAGAGGCCTCCTGCCCTATGCTCTTCTTCCATGCCACCAGCTTAGTGAGCTCACCCTCACCTTTCATTTTCTCTACATCTCTGATGAGCTTATTCTTTCCTCTCCGATAAAGCCTGGGTGTGGTTTGATTAAAATTCAGCCTTGGGGAGAGATCCAAGATGGCCGATTAGCAACAGCTCAGGAATGTAGCTCCCAGTGAAAGTGCAGAGAACGAGTGGACGCCGCACTTTCCGACGAATTTTTGTTGCCCAAAGACCGGGAGATTCCCGGCAGAAGAGCCACACGGGTCGCCAGCGCGACTCTTATGGCCGGCACGGCTGTTTTGCCGGTGCCCCAGCGCGGCGCTTCCCGGTGCGGAGTGTACGGGACGGACAGGCTCGGCTGGTCCCATCCCCACAAGGAAAACAGCAATTGGAAGCGCTGAGGACTGAGAGTTTCACAGCGAGCACAGCGAACCTGGGAAGGTCCGGCTCTGTGGGGAAGGGGCATCCGCCAAAGGAAAACTAAGAAACAGAAAAACTTCTTCACCAGGCGGAGAGAGATCCAAGATGGCCACGTAGCAGCAGCTCAGGATTGTAGCTCCCAGTGAAAGCGCAGAGAGGGAGTGGATGCCGCAATTGCAGATGAATTTTTGATGCCCATAGACTGGGAGATTCCTGGCGAAGGAGCCACACGGGTCGCCAGCGCGACTCTTTTGGCCGGCGCGGCGCTTCTCGGTGCGGAGTGTACGGGACTGGTTGCCCTTTTATTCGGGCTCCGCTGGTCCCATCCCCACAAGGAGAACAGCAATTGGAAGCACTGAGGATGGAGAAAGCACAGCTAACCTGGGAAGGCCCAGCTCTGTGGGGAAGGGGCGCCCCCTGAAGGAAAACTAAGAAACAGAAAAAACTTCATCACCAACAAGCCGGACGTCCACTCAGAGACCCAATCTGAAAGTTGGAAATTACAAAGACGACAGGTGGATAAATCCACAAAAATGGGAGGAAACCCGCGCAAAAAGGCTGAGAACACCCAAAAGCAGAATGCCTCTCCTCCTACAGGGGATCACAGCTCCTCATTAGCAAAGGAACAAGGCCTGATGGAGAATGAGTGTGACAAACTGACAGAATCAGGCCTCAGAAGGTGGATAATAAGAAACTTCTGTGAGCTAAAAGAACATGTTCTAACCCAATGCAAAGAAACTAAG
>CAUYQU010006566.1:0-11141 GCA_963574635.1 Cheracebus regulus
TTTGCACTGGTTTCTTCCCATTTTTGTGGATTTATCCACCTGTCGTCTTTGTAATTGCCAACTTTCAGATTGGGTCTCTGAGTGGATGTCTGGCTTGTTGGTGATGAAGTTTTTTCTGTTTCTTAGTTTTCCTTCAGCAGATGCCCCTTCCCTACAGAGCTTGGTCTTCCTGGGTTTGCCTGTGCTTGTTGAGAAACTCTCAGTCCTCAGCGCTTTCAATTGCTGTTCTCCTTGTGAGAATGGGACCAGCTGAGCCTGACTTAAAGGGCACCTAGTCCCGTACACTCTGCACTGAAAAGCGCTGCACCAGGGCACCGGCAAAACAGCTGCGCCAGCCAAAAACGTCGCGCTGGTGACCCATGTGGCTCCTCTGCCGGGAATCTCCCAGTTTGTGGGCAACAAATATGCGTCTGAAATTGCGGCATCAGCTTGCTCTCTGCTTTCACTGGGAGCTATAATCCTGAGCTGCTGCTACGTGGCCATCTTGGATCTCTCTCCACTCGGTGATGAAGTTTTTTCTGTTTCTTAGTTTTCCTTTGGCAGACGCCCGTTCCCCACAGAGCCGGACCTTCCCGGGTTCGCTGTGCTTGTTGTGAAACTCTCAGTCCTCAGCGCTTCCAATTGCTGTTCTCCTTGTGGGGATGGGACCAGCTGAGCCCGACTAAAAGGGCACCCAGTCCCGTATACTCTGCACCGAGAAGCGCCGTGCCAGGGCACCAGCAAAACAGCCGCACCGGCCAAAAGAGTCGCGCTGGCGACCAGTGGGGCTCTTCCGCCGGGAATCTCCCCATCTGTGGGCAACAAAAATTCGTCTGAAAGTGCGGCGTCCACTCGCTCTCTGCCCTTTCCCTGGGAGCTACAATCCTGAGCTGCTGCTGATCGGCCATCTTGGATCTCTCTCAGTTCGTCAATTTTTATTACAGCTCTAATAACCAACACTTATGTGACATGTTATGGTTTACAAAACTTCACTTGGTCATCTTGTGAGTTAAACCAAGGAAGGAGTGCCTTGTTATCACCTCTGAAATTCAGAAAGGTGAAGTGGTGCACTCAGCACCACAGAGCAAAGAATGAGCAGAGCTGGGGCCAGGCATGGGGGTCATGCCTATAATCCCAGTGCTTTGGGAGGCTGCAGGAAGCTGGATAGCTTGAGTTCTAGGCATTTGAGACCAGCCTGGGCAACATGGCAAAATGCCATGTCTACAAAAAAGTACAAAACACTAGCTGAGTGTGTTGGTGTGCACCTGTGGCCCTAGCTACTGAAGAGCCTGAGGTGGGAGGATCACCTAAGCCCTGGAGGTTGAGGCTACAGTGAGTCATGATTGTGCCACTGCACTCCAGCCTGGGCAACAGAGCAAGACCCTGTATCAAAATAATAATAAAAAGAGCAGACCTGGGACTCGAATCCAGTCTTCTGGATCTGAAACACTGTCCTATACACCATCCCTCCTAAGCAACAACTTGTGAACACAGTGGCGTTGCTGACTGCTTGCTTTTTTTTTTTTTTTAACAGAGTTTTGCTCTTGTTGCCCAGACTGGAGTGCAGTGGCGTGATCTCAGCTCTCTGCAACCTCCACCCGCTGGGTTCAAGCAATTCTCCTGCCTCAGCCTCCACAGTAGCTGGGACTACAGGCATGCACCACAACGTCTGGCTAATTTTGTATTTTTAGTATTTTAGTAGAGATGGGGTTTCTCCATGTTGGTCTGGCTGGTCTTGAGCTCGCCTCGGCCTCCCGAACTGCTGGGATTTTAGGCATGAGCCAGCACTCCCAGCCCACTGCTTTTTAAACAAATATCCAAACTCGACATTTCTAAGCTAAGTTCACCTCCTTCTCTCCACCCCCAACCTGGCTTCCCTCCTGGCATCCACGTTGCTGCTCAAGGTGTTGTCCTTCAAGACGTCCTTGAACTGTCCCCTCTTGCCCCTCTGCTCCACATTCAATGGGTCACCTCTCCCCTTATCTTCCTTTCACCCTGATTCTCCAGGCTGCCCCCATTTTTCTGTCCTATCATGCTGCTCAGCTCAGCCCCCACCTCACAGCTGACTCTCACAGGTGAGATTTGGGTGGGGACACAGCCAAGCCATATCAGTGCCTGAGGCAAGATCTGGAGCTGGGCAAAGTCAAGCAGAAGCAGGAGCTGAAGAAGCAGAGATGATGGGGAGGAGTAGGGGCCACTGATGGGAGCTTGAGGCCAATCCTAGGGTCCTGATTTTTCTGCAGTTCCCACATGTTTGTATGAGCAGGGTGGGTCCATTTGGAGCAGCCACAATGGGTCCTGGTGGGTGTTAAGGGCTAAGGCTAGAACTCCTCAATCTGGAATCTGGTGGTGGGATGGAGGCGGGTGTCTGATAGTGCCTTATGGAAGTAGAATTAGTCAGGAACTTCTATCCTGCACGAGAGCCATTTTCAGGCAACCCCAGCCCTCCACCTGTTGAAAATTATTTCCTTCCTTTTGAGAAGCCATAGTTCAAGAACATCAGGGCTGCTGCCCTGAGTAAGTTTCTCATGTGCCTGAAACTGGGAACCTGCACCCCAGAGCTGTTTCCTGGGCCTTTCACAGCTATAACTTTGTCGATGGTTCCTTTTTATCAGGAACATGGGGTTTCTCCATTTGTAGAGAATGAAGAGAAGTGCTGTAGGGTTGATGCAAACTGGCCTAGCTGCGAGGAAACGTGTGCATCCCCAGGACACAGAGCAAGGCCCTGGGGTTGCAAAGCCAATGCAGTGTAAGCACCAGGAAATTAGTAACAACTATAAGCGCTCCAGGCACCTGCCAGTGTGCTGCATGCAGTTCACTGCCGATGGATCCTCGTTGGTTAGTTGTGTGGTGTGTTTGTGTGGTGTGTGTGTGTGTGTGTGTGTGTGTGTGTGTGTGTGTAACCCCCGTATATGTGTATGTGTGGGGATGGAGGTACAACCAGTATCAATTCAGACCATTTTCACAGTACACTGCCGTGTGCTAAAGGCCTGCTGGATCTTTGCCATCCTTTTTGTGCTGCTCCACCCAAGAGTGCAGAGGTGGACAAGCTTCCTGAAGCCTGGGAGGGTCAGAGGAGGCCCATGGAGGTTGCATGGCACTCCACTGGGATTCAGATCCAGCTCATGTTTATTGAGGGCCTGCTCCAGTGGCTAATCCTCCCACAACAGTGCTGGGGAGGCATCAGTGACTCAGGAAGGACATGGGACTTGTCCAAGGGCACACAGATTCCAACATGGGAGGTGCTTTTTCCACCACACAGAGCCCATTCTTTGTGGCCAGACTACCTGGTTTGCACCCCAGCTAGGCACTTGCTAGCTGTGAGGCCTTGGGCAAGTTACTATCTCTGTGTCTGGGTTCTTCATCAAGGAATTACTTACTGTGTTTAGCACAGAATAAATGCTATATAAATGAACACTTACCTTCTTAAGATGATTACATCACACTTCTTCTGAAAATGATTTGCTCAGAAAAACAACAGACTAGAAGAACACAAAGGTTGTTTTCAAATGGAACCTCAGGAAGATTAATTGTCTTGGGAAAATTGGCCTTCTCTTTCCTGCCTTGGTCAGTACGTCCCTTACTAGGGGGCCCTGGTCTGAGACAAGGTCTTCGTGGAGAAGGTCAGCTTAAGAGCTTTGCAGCTTTGCCCTCATTGGCCTGAATTGGATGGTCTGATGACTGCTTGGAAAAATGCATTGCATTTTTATGTATTTTCCCCATCAAAACACGTCTGTTTCGTTCTCTTTTAAAGGGCGTCCATGAGTCATTCGGCAGGAACAAAGAAGCTTCAGTCTGCAACTTCCATGGGGATACAGTTTAAACAGTTTAAACAGTGTGGGCTCATGTGTTTTTTATGAAATCTGAAAACATGCCTTAGAGGTGCCCTTAAGCACCTGATGGCAGCTGTTCTCTCTTGACAGCTGGATTCCAAATGTAAATATTATTTGTCAGAACGCATCGGAGTCATTTGCATGCAGATGTAGACAGTCATCCCACAGGGGTGTGCTGGGGAGGTGGTTCCAAGGCCCTTTCTGCTTGTTCAGTCTGGTAGAACACAGTGCGGGTTCCTAGACTGGTTCACCGCTGTGTTTCATAAGGAGCTCGCAAGCTAGCCAGCATCATTTCTCTTCCTGAAGGCAACCCTCCAACTGTCCCACTCAATCCCCAAGTCATCAGCATGAGGCAGGCATCTGAGGGCTGGGGCTGGGAGGAGAAGAGCAGGGAGTGAAGTCCCACAGGTCCTGAGCCCTGACACCTTCACCCCTCAGCACCCCAAACCCAATCTGCCTGGGAGCAGACCCCCCTCCCTCAGCTCCCAGGGGTACCTGTCCCCCAACCTGTCCACCTGTGGCCACACACTGGGGGCCAGAGCATGGGCTGAAGTGCACAGAGTTGGATTTGGGCACATGCCACTTCCTCTCTAGTGACCAGGGAGGTTACTTCACATCTCTGCCTCGGTTTCACCTACCTCATTAAGATTGTTGTGAGAATTAGATGAAGTCATGCATGGAAAGTGCTGTAAACCGACCAGAAAATACTAAGCCCCATAACCCACTGAATAGACCCCTCCTGTCAGCCAGGGGCATTCCAAAGTCAACCTGAAAAACTAGTTCAGGCTGTGACTGGAATGGGGAGCTGGATATGCCTCATTACACCCTCCTCCCTTTTGGAATTACTGATAGAACACACTCTAAGTCTGATAAGAAACATTTACAATCTATTCTCTCCAAAGCCTGCTCCCTGGAGGATTCCTCTGCATAATGGGAAGTTGGTCTCCACAACCCCTTATCTTAACCCAGACATTCCTTTCTATTGATTCTAGGTCTTTGTATAATAACTTAACTCTTTTAACCAATTGCCAATCCTGGAAGCCCCTCCTTCCAGTGGCCCTGACTTTTTGAATTGAGCCAATGTACATCTTACATGGGTTGATTGATGCCTATGTCTTCCTAAAATGTATGAAACCAAGTTGTAATCCAACCACCTTGGGCACGTGTTCTCAGGACCTCTTGAGGGCTGTGGCATGGGCCATCATTTACTGATATTTGGTTCAGAATAAATCTCTTCAAATATTTTAGAGTTTGACTCTTTGTCTGCAGCACTAAACCATACAATAAATGCTCTTATAGCTGGCATGGTGGCTCATGCCTGTAATCCCAGCGCTTTGGGAGGCCGAGGTGGGTGGATCACCTGAGGTCAGGAGTTCAAGACCAGCCTGGCCAACATGGTGAAACCCCATCTCTAAAAAAATTAAAAAATGAAAAAAAAAATTTAATAAAAAGGAAAAAAGAGAAAATAAATAAATAAATGCTCTTAATAAATGCTCAGCATGTTACCTGTCATTGTCAATCAGTCAACAAGTCCCATCATAGCTTTTCTGAGTTATTACTCGGAACTTTCAACAGAGCTTCCTCTCATTCTCATCCAATTTCAATCCATCCTCAACCTGGTTACAAGAGTTAGCTCCCTAAATTGTTATGTGACTCTTAGTCTCCTTAAAACCCTCCATCTGACTGGGCGCAGTGGCTCATGCCTGTAATCCCAGCACTTTGGGAGGCCGAGGTGGGTGGATCACCTGAGGTCAGGAGTTTAAGACCAGCCTGACCAACATGGAGAAACCCAGTCTCTACTAAAACTACAAAATTAGTCAGGCATGGTGGCATATGCTACTCAGGAGGCTGAGGCAGGAGAATCACTTGAACCCAGGAGGTGGAGGTTGTGGTGAGCAGAGATCACGCTATCACACTCCAGCCTGGGCAACAAGAGCGAAACTCCATCTCAAAAAACAAACAAACAAACACCCTCCATCCATTTCCCATTGCTTCAGGATAAAAACATAAGCATAAAATGAGACAAAGCAGTGAGAATCCATTAACATTCACCAGACCCGCAATCAACTCTGTGTTTTTTGAGCACAGTGGTGCAGTCTTGGCTCATTGCAACCTTGACCACCTGGTCTCAAGTGATGGTCCCACCTCAGCCTCCTGAGTAGCAGGGACTACAGACAAGCGCAACTATGCCCAGCTAATTTTTGTGTTTTCTGTAGAGACGGGGTCTCCCTATGTTGCCCAGGCTGGTCTTGAACCCCTGAGCTTAAGTGATTCTCCCTCCTTGGCCTTCCGTAGAACAGGGATTCCGGACATGAACCACCATGCCTAGCCCTTCTTATTTTTGTATAGCAGAAACATGATGTAGTGAAGAGGGCATAGGTTTTGGACCCCAACAGATGAGCGTTGGAATCCCTGCTCTGTCACTTACTGTCCGTGTAATTTGGGCAAAATACTTAAGATCCTTGAGCCTCAATTTGATTTTCGGAGGCCAGACGTGGTAGCTCACACCTGAATCCCAGCACTTTGGGAGGCTGAGGTGAGTGGATCGCTTGAGCTCAGAGGTTTGAGACCAGCCTGGACAACATGGCAAAACCCCATTTCTACAAAAAATACAAAAAATTAGTGAGACATGGTGGTGCACACCTGTGGTCCCAGCTACTCGGAATTAGCAAGAAGATGACTTGAGCCCAGGAGGAAGAGGTTACTGCACTTCAGCCTGGGCAACAGAGCAATCCCCTTCTCAAAAAACAAAACAATTTGCTTTTCTGTAAAATGGGTCAAGGATTGACCTGGACAACTCTGAAGTTTAGATGAGACAATATATGTACAGTGCATCAAATGATATCAATTAATTCTCCTCTAGTACTGACAGATTGACAGTCTCCTTTCCTTTATCAAACTTACTACACCCGCTGCTCACGCCGAAAGCCTCTCACAGCCTGCTGCTATTGGCAGAGCTGCATGCCTACTGAACCTGTTTATACCAGAAGTGCTGGTTATTTTAATTACACAGCTTAATGATACATATGTGACCAATGAAATAGCGTTATCTAGAAACAACAACTTTATTTTAGAGAAGAGACTTACTAAGGGAGAATTAGTATTTGCAAAACCTTAATCAGACATGGGGAATTCTAATCAGGCACAACAACTCAAATTATGGGTGAATGAATGTATATTTTAAATTAAAATAATATGTTTATGACTAGGCAAAAAATTGTTTATGATTCTCTACTCCCTCTATGCAGATTGACCACCCACTGGCTTTGACCCCAACATAAATGCACCCCACATCACATTTGATGTTTTATGTTTGTATCCTTACCACAAGCTAGGATTAGGTTGAATTGCATATGACCCAAAACTTAAATAAGATTAGCTTAAGTAATGTAATTATATTTCTCTTTCACATAAAGAAAGTCTAGACGTGGGTGACTCCCTGGTGTCATCAAGGAAGCAGATCCTTATCTTCTTGCTTCCTTAGCACGTGGGTCATTTTCTCAAGGCTTCTTCTTGGGCCGAAGGTGGCTGCGAGAGCTCCAGTTATTACATCCTTGTTTCAAGCAACAGGAGGAAGGAAGGCAGTAGAAGGGAAAATCATTCCCCTACTTTGTAAAGATGTGAACTGCAGTCTCTTCTTTCTGGTGGCAATATGGCCAGCTAAAAATCCAGGCTCTCTGGACCAGGCACGGTGGCTCACATCTGTAATCCCAGCACTTTGGGAGGCCAAAGAGAGTGGATCTCTTGAGGCCAGGAGTTTGAAGCTACTCTGGCCAACCTGGTGAAACCTTTTCTCTACTAAAAATACAAAAATCAGCTGGGTGTGGTGGTGGGTGCCTATAATCCCAGCTACTCAGGATGCAGAGGCAGGAGAATTACTTGAACCTGGGAGGCGGAGGTTGCAGGGAGCCGAGATCATGCCACTGCACTCCAGCCTGGGCAATAGAGCAAGACTGTCTCAAAAATAATAATAATAATCCAGGTTCTCTTAATTAGGAGAAAGCAGAAAATGGATATGAAGGCAGGCAGTTAGCAGTCTCTGCCACATTGCTTTATCGGTACTTTGCAGGGAGGATACTGAGGCTTAGCGAGGTAGCGTCACACAGCTATTGAGTGGCAGCACTGAGGTTTACATGCAGATCAGCTGAAATGCCTGCGAGTCAGAAATATGTTGCTGGTGTCGTGTCCACTAAGGCAGCACGTAAGCCCCAGTCTGAGCCACACATCCCTTAGAAGTCTGTATATTTAAGGCACTAAAGTCTGCCCACTTCAGAGCTCCTTATATAGGAGCCCCGAGATGGCTGGAGGTCATATTGTCCACGGCGGGTTTTTAATTGGTTTCCATTTTTGAAAAACGGTCACAGCTGCTTTAGCCATGACTGTGCCGTGGTTCTTCAAAGCACTTTCTTGTTCCATGAAGACAGAATTGTCAGAGAAAAGAGTCTTGAAGTTTGAGTTGGAACATTATCAATACATGAGATTGCCTTGCTGGATCTAAATCAGTGGCTCCCAGCTGTGGGAGATTTGGAGTGTCACAACTGGGAGAGAGTGCCCTGGAATCTAGTCGGGAGGGGCCAAGGAAGCAGGTACATGTCATACAATGCATGGGACAGGCCCTCACAAAAACAGTGTCTGTAATACCAAGGTAGAGAGGACCACTTGAACTAATTGAGCTTGAGTAATGTGGCATCTGCTCTTTGCTCTTTTATTTTTTATTTTTGAGGCAGTTTCATTCCATTGCCCAGGCTGGAGTGCAGTGGCTCACTGCAACCTCTGCCTCCTGGCTTCAAACGATTCTTCAAGCCTCCCAGGTAGCTGGGACTACAGGCACATGCCACCACGATTGGCTAATTTTTGTATTTTTAGTAGAGACGGGGTTTCACCATGTTGGCCAGTCTAGTCTCGAACTCCTGACTTCAAGTGATCATCCCGCCTCAGCCTGCCAAAGTGCTGGGATTATAGGCGTGAGCCACTATGCCTGGTTGCATCTGCTGTTTTATATAGATGTGCCATTGAGACTCTTGGGGCCTGGGTCTTCTCCTTAATCTTAATGTTTCTGCCTTTGGCTGTAGGAGAAAGTGGTCCTGCACAACTCTAAGTACTTAATGTATGTTCCGCTGATGCCATGATCAGTAATCATACTAACGATGATATCCTCCTGTCTCCGCCTCCCAAGTGCTGGGGTTACAGGTGTGAGCCACCGTGCACGGGCTTATTTACATTCTTTACTAGGTACTAGTATGAGCAATTTTTATTGTCTTAACGGTTAGCATCAGAATTTCTTTTGCTCCAGTGAATTGTGTTTGGGAAAATACTTTGATAAACCTTCCCATCTCCCCATCCCCGAGCAACCACTGGTCTGCTTTCTGTCACTGTACACCAGTTTGCATTTTCTAAAATTGTATACAAATGGGAGTATATAGTAGATACTCTTTTTTGATCTGGCTTTTGCACTTGGCATAATTATTCTGAAATTCATCCGTGTGGTCTTGTATATATAGTTCATTCCTTTTTACTGCTGAATAGTTTTCCTTTGTATGGGTTTGCCACAATTTGTTTATCTATTCACCTATTGGTGGACCTTTGCGTGGTTCCAGAATTTGACTATTAGAAGTAAAGCTGCCATAATCATTATTGTAGAGGTCTTTGTATGGACATATGCTTCCATTCTCTTGGTAAATATTTAGAAAAAGAATGGCTGGATCGTCCTTTCTTGTGCTTATCTGCTGTCTATGTGTCTTCTTTGGTCAAGTGTCTAAGTCTTTTGCCCTTTTTAAAAATTGGGTTATCATTTTCTTATTATTGAGTTTCGAGAGTTTGTGTATATATTCAAGATACCAATCCTTCAACAGATATTTAATTTGCAAGTATTTTCTCCTAGTCCATGGATTACCTTTTCATCTCTTAAGAGTGTGTTGCTAAGGACAGAAGTTAATATTTTGATAAAGTACAATTTATCAACATGTTCTTTTATGTATTGTGCTTGTCATGTGTATTCAAGAAATCTTTGCCTAATCAAAGGTCACGATGATTTTCTTCTGTCTTCTTCTATAAATTTTATAGTACTAAGTTGCATACCTAAGTCTATGATTGAGGCCATTTTGGGGCCCGGCATGATGGCTCACGTGTGTAATCCCAGCACTTTGAGAGGCTGAGGCAGGCGGGTTGCTTGAGGCCAGGAGTTCAAAACCAGACTAGGCAACATAGTGAGACCCCTGTCTCTATTAAAAAAAAAAAAAAAAAAAAATCTGGCCGGGGGCAGGGGTGGCTCATGCCTGTAATCCAAGCACTTTGGAGGCCAAGGTTGGGAGTTCAAGACCAGCCTGACCAACATGGTGAAACCCTGTCTTTATTAAAAAAAAAAAAAAAATCCATTTTGGGTTTTTGTATACAGTATGAGATGTGAACTGAAGTTTATTCTTTTGCCTATTAATATCCAGTTGTACTGGGACCATTTTTTGAAATGACAACTGAATTTTGCCTATAGGAAAAATTATTTGACACATATGCCTGGATCTATTTCTAGACTCTTTATTTTGTTTCATGAATCTGTCTTGATGCCAGTACTGCAGTCTTGATTTCTGTAGCTTTATAATTAGTGAAATACTGCAAGTCCTACTTTGTTCTTTTTCAAAGTTGTTTTTCTGTTCTAGGTTCTTTGCATTTCCATATGAATTATTGAATCAACTTGTTAATTTCTACAAAAAGACACTGATCTCAAGAGACTCCCAATGCCCAGGTGCCCCTTCAGGGTGGAGGCATTCATTCTCAGCTGCTGGTGTAACTGCCCAATGGGTTCACCTTGTGAGCTGCCTAGACAGCCAATTTATCAAGAAAGGGGAACTGCAATGGAGAAAGAGTAATTCACACAGAGCCAGCTGTGAGGGGACTGGAGTTTTATTACTCAAATCAGTCTCCCCAAGAATCTGGGGACTGGAGTTTTTAAGGATAATCTGCTGGGTAGGGGCTCAGAAAGTGGAGAGTGCTTATTGGTTGTGTTGGAAATGGAATCACAGGAGTTTGAAGTGAATTTTTCTTTTTTTACTTTTTATTTTCTTTTTCTTTTTATTTTTTGAAAGACAGAAAAAGAGAGAAAAGAAGAAAGAAAGAGTGAAAGAAAGAAAAAAAGAATGAAAGAGAGAAAGAAAAAGGAAGAGAAAGAAGGAGAGAGAATGGGATTCTTGTTCTATTGCCCAGGCTAGAATGCAGTCTAAAAATGGGTATTAAAAACCTCTTTTAGGCCAATAATTGTGCTTAACAATGGAGACAGGAAGGAATAAGGGATGAAAATAACAAACAAGCAGCCAACCAATATTTTATTTAAACCTG